>JACTOM010000012.1:2280883-2368794 GCA_015832385.1 Elymnias hypermnestra
AAAAAAGACTATTGAATGAAATTATGAATGTGCCAGGTTCAAAACTGCATAAAAACTTTTTGCTCGACCTAATATAAAATTTTAGCTAGGACCAAACGAAGCTGAAAATGTAAGGTGGGCCAATAGATGTGTCCAGAAGTATATGTTTACAGCGTGAGAACAAAGCCTATCTCTGATTCTGAAAATAATAGGAAATCTTGATTTACTACGAAAGGAGTTTTTTTTAATAGACAATAGACAGTTAAAAGAGTCGGTCAGAATTACAGTTTGTTGAATGTTATGGGAATAGGCATACAGGATTGCTTTTAACAAAGCAATAGCCTCTCCTGTAAACACAGAGGACTCTGGAGGACCCTTGAATTTTAGAACTACCCTGTATCTCAGAACCCAGCAGGCTGCACTAACACAGCTATCAGGAGATAGCTTTGATACATTTGTATACGAGTATATAAAAGAAGAGTATATAAAGAAAATTTGACCAATTTTGATGAATTAATTCCTGTAGTTTGCTGTTATTATCTGGGTTTCCCTTACTGAGACCAAGATCTGTGAGAATAGGGGGATTATACATCAGAGCTTTATAGGAAGTAGACGGGATTCAATGGATAAGAAATTAAAGGATTAAAATATGTCGACAAAATTTAACGGGAATAAAGTCAAAAACAAATAGGAAAAACAGATCTATTCTTTTAAATTTAAGTTGATTTCTAAACGACGTGAGGAACATTAAAAGTTTGACACACCCAATATAAAAAAAAAAAAAACAAAAAAGTAAACTTCACTTCCTCCACGTATACAGTGACACAATACCACTTTTGTTTTTAATTTAATAATTTATTTTTCGCCATTCAATTTAGTGTAAAGTATAGCGACCCAAGCACACTACAAGACTTTTCCCCGTATCTAAATCAAGTATCATGTAAATATTAGATTTGCCTGAATTTCTATTACACTATAGAAATCAGTGTAAAGGATATTACTACAATATAACTTCAAAGGATATCAAGATTTCGATACCTATATATATATATATATATAAGACAGTAACGTTGTTAAATTACTACTTAATTGATACTCAGATGTTTATATTTATATATTTGTAAATAACAAACAATACCAGTAATTATTATAAACAATTAATTTCTATTTTAACTGTACACGGATAGTATTCAATTTCTTCTTTTGGTTTTTGGTTTTGAATGTCAAACGTTTGATGTTTCTCTCGTCGTTCATAAACCAAATTAAATTAAATACTTTCGTTTTCCATTTATTTTGACATTTGACATCCGGTAGTTTTTATTTTGATAACGAATTATTTTTGATTCGATTGTTTTGATAATAATTTTTACTAAACATTCTGGATTAAAACTCAAACTAAAATATTCTGCAATTATATTCCTAATTGAACATTTTATTTAACGATTCCAAGGCGGGATGAAGATTGCCGGGTCAACTAGGTTATAAATAAATATAAAACAAATTATAATTTTATTTAATGGAAAGACCAATAAAAGCTATTTATTTAAAAACGAGGACTTCGACGCCATATTCCTTGCATAGTTTAGCGACATGGTGCGACGCGACTGCCGCACGACGCGGTAACGTCGCGACGTCGTCACCTGTCGCAAGACGCACGCTGAACGCCTGCAATCTACTTGTTCCGGGAAGCATGCGACCTATAACTCTGTCATTAATTTAATTAAATATTACCGTTACTGTAAGTTAGTAAGTTTCATTACGTTGCTATAATAAACCGAACAAAAGGCACACTTATAGCAACATTCCTATCAGATCATCGAATTTTTGGGCTACCGATGATTCCGTGACTAAGCTTTTTTAACTGCGTTAAGGTTTGAGAATAATAATATAGGAAATCGAATATTATAATTTGTACCTCTTAAGTATTTCTACTATTGTAACGGAACACGTTTTGTACGTCATTGCTATGTAGACAATAGTCACAGTCAAAGCCTCCCATCACTTTAAAACCTATACAAATTAGAAAATATACATACATAGCATCACATACATTCCCATAGGGGCAGCCAGAGACCACGTCCTTCAACTTGCCACGATACTTGCATATCTCTTAATAAAATAAATTGAACATCAAAATTACCACGATTGCGTTTTTTTATTGTACACTTGATTAAACTCACTTGATGATAAGTCATAATACTTTAGAATAAGATAGTAGTGCGATAGCGATTAGGAGTATGTATGTAATACTACACTAACTTTACTAACAAATACATACATACATACATAGCATAAAGCCTCATTCCCATAGGGGTCGGCAAAGACAACGTCCTTCCACTTGCCACGATTCTTGCATATCTCCTTCGCTTCTTTCATTCTCATTAAACCTTTCCTACAAGTTCGTCGGTTTAGAACATTTTTGACCAGCCCTTATTCAAAATGTCCTGGATTTGGTCCAAGAAAGTTCACCTTAGTCTTTCCCTTTCAACTTTTCCATTCACTCTTGACTCATAAATCTTTTTTGTCAGTCTCTTTTCATTGATTCTCTCTACGTGCCCGAACCATCTAAGCATAATTTTCTCAATTATAGTCACTACATCATCTTCGTTCACAACGTTCTCTTATCACGCTGTCTTAATTTGTCACTCAGTTTCAATCCACTCATACTTCTCAACGTTTTCATCTCTTATTCTACTTTTATGCTATTATTTCTATTTCTCTATTTATTTTACTTTTATGCTTCTTCTGCCATACCCAACTTATACTTAGAAAATATTATATCCTTAATTGGACATACCCGGACCGAACCCATATTTTAAGTAAGAAAACTTAATTTAGAACATGGTGTGAGATAAAACTTATGGACAAATAAACATTCTAATAGATTAAACAATTGTATTAAATAGTTTGTTATAGTTCACACAACTTAAAAGTAATAGTATTAGTTTACACAACTTCTTGTCCCATTCCTATAGTATTTATGATGGGATACTTTTTCGGAGTGTATGTTGCTACTACGTCGGTAGCCCAAAACCCGATAACGTCAAAGGGAATCGTTTCGCTAAGAGTATCCTTTGTAAGGCCGGATTTAGTGTTGGGTAGGACTAGAATTAAAAATGAGTTTGTAAGAGTAGCCCCTTTTGTAGCACTGAGCCAGTACCAGGTCCCATTTCAAAGGAGGAGATGCGTATTGTAGGAACTAAGCATTAGCTTACGTTACTGTTAATATTTTACAATGGAATAAACGAGTATAATAATATATTCAATTTATTAGAAAGCAGTGTGATAGAGATAGGAAGTATACATTGTAGTGCGTTTTTGAAGTGAAACTTCTTTAGACGCATGAGGGTAAAATTTTTACGGATGAAACGCGTGATAGCTATAGTTTATTCGTTTGAAGGCCTTTTAAGATGCCACACATTTAATCATCTATTATACTATTTTTCATAAAATATAAAATAAAAATGTTTCAAACATTTTTTTTTTCTAAATTTTAAATTCAAAAACAAAATTTAATTAATAATTTCTAATACTGACAAAAATACATAGCATTTTTATTTATATTTCGTCATTTGAGATTTCAATAAATTATTTGTATTAATTTTTGACACTAAATATTTTAATCACAATGAAATTCTTTAATTTTCTAGCACATTTTCCTTCTTCCTCCCTCTAAGTCTCGGAAATGCAAAATTTTGGATTTGTATAAATATAATTATGACTTAAAAATTTGTTTGCTTAACTTAAAAGAGATGTTTCATTTTAAATATACGTACTTTACACGCATGCACTATTAATTTCATTTTATGGGTACGCCAATATATATATATTGCTACTTTAGCTTAGGAGGGAGGACATATTATTGAACAAACTTCATAAAATTTTTCTTTATTTTATAGATATTTTAAATGATAATAACTAAGCCTTGTGACCATGCAGCCTCGTCTTCAGTTTGATATTCTTATCTATTAACTTAATGCTATCTTATGTTATTTCTATGTCTACTCGTATATACTACATCTGTGATATAAATACCTCGTACCTTCCATTTATTCAATTAAAAAATAAATTGATAAAATATCAGTTATTGGACCTATAATAACTTCAGAGTTACAGTTATTGGAGAATATATATAACTCCCATGCATAGTAGGATCGTTTTAATTTTAGTCATTGTAGACAAAAAGAATCTTACTTTTATCGCTTTAAGTTCCATTTTTAACTAATGTTATTATTTAAAAATGCTAATTAATGTTGTAATTTTAATGCTTTAAATCAGTGAAATAACGTCATTCTATTTACAAATATTTGTTAAGTTTTAAATCTTGCTATCTCTACTCAATACGCGTCTCCGCCTCATTTCTTCTTGCTCACCCACTATATTCTATAGTGTAGTTTTCTGAAGCAGAACACCAGGACATAAAATTTGAAGTATTACAAAATATGACTGAGTTATTCCAAGATTCTGTCGTTTTGTACCAGGGAAATGTACGACTTCATGTAAATCCTACCCAACACTACCGGGCGTCAATATATACCGTGAAACCTGAATAAGTGGTTCTTGGACATGTAAGAAACTTCATTGATAATTAGTAGTAGTAGTAAGTAGCAGCCCATTATCGTCCCACTGCTGGGCACAGGCCTCCTCCCTCATATGAGAGAGGGTTTTTAGAGCATAGACCCACCACGCTGCTCCACTGCGGATTGGCAGGCATAGTACACAAGTGCACTCTCTATTCCTTCACTCTCATAGTCCGGTGTGACGGAAATCCGACACGACCGGAGAGAGATCAGGCGCAGGACCGACGGCTTAACGTGCTCTCCGAGGCACGGGGGTGGATCACACCGCCAACTTCCCAACTTCGGGCAAATATTGAGAAAATCTTAATAGAAAACTCAATATCGATTTCGAATTGGCCCGACCTGGGACTCGAGCCCAAGACCTCATGTCTGTAGTCAAACATGCTAACCACTTGACCAATGAGGCAGTTCATTGATAATTGCAATGTGGTAATGACATTTTTGTATGGAAATGCCATTGTTACCGTAAGTCATCAAACTTTAGTACCTGAGACTTAATGTCTTAAATTTTATCGAAGCCTTTTATAATTAACTGAAGAATATAACTTAAAAGATTTATCAAAGATAGACAAGTTACGAATCTTTGTTTACAACAGTAATTCCTTTCATACCACAAAATCAAAATCAAAATATTCTTTATTCAGGTAGGCTCAAAAAACACTTTTGAATCGTCAATAGTCTGACCGTTGGTAATACATCTACCACTAGTTCGGAAAGTTGATTCCGCTGAGAATAAACCAGCAAGAAACTCAACAGTTACTCCTTTTAATATAGTTTTTTTTTAGGTTACAATGTGTTTAGCTTTCATATGCAACTGGAATCATGTTATTATTCTATTATATTATTCTATAGTCGCTAACTAATTTGTAGGTTAAATAAGACTATTCTCAGATTCTTCATTATTATATTACGTACTTTGAATGACTTAAAAAAAATACTGACATTGATACAAACTAAAGAACTGTTAATAGGCCAATACCCCTACATTCTCCTATGCTACCTTTCTTATACCAAACGCCCCACTCAAAAATAATAAGTTCATCAATCACAGTCGTCTTGAAAACGACGACTAAACAAATAGCGTTAAACCCGATGTAGTGCATGTAAACGTTTCACTGATATGATTACAAAGACCTCAGCATAATAAACAAATATAGTAATTTAATAGCAAACCACAAATAAAAAAATAATGATCGCTAACAGACGTTTTTAACATATTTCTTAAAGCTATATGGAGGCAAACCTAAAAGTGATTCGGGTATCTTATTATTGCATATGTTCAACCCGACAAATGATTTCTGAAGTTTGTTTTTATTTCTTGTGTTAAAATTGTATGTTTCGTTCTTTTAGTTTCAGAAACAAATACTTTCCTTGTTTGACAGTACTATTTTAAACTTCATATAGTAAACCTTTCACAGTGGGTGGGCTTATGAGCGATAAATATTATTGGTCCCTTTAGGTCCTACTTATTCAGATTTTACTACAATATCAATAATAATGAAAAGATCGTCGTCGTCTATATGACGTCAGAAAACTAAGACTTAAATACATAGGTATACGGAATTATATGTACATTACCTTACTGTACAAGGCAGCTTTAGTTCAGGTAAAAAGAAATCTATTTCGTAATAGACAACTTGGATAGCAGGTCCGTTTTCATCTCTTACAACCAAATTTTTAGCACACGATTCCCCAGGTCTAACATTGACACATTTCCCTACAGAATACAACACATATTAAAATACCTAATGGAGTATTTCAACAGAAAAGACATTTAAACATCACCGGAATTCTTACCAACTATTTCGTATAATACCATAATCCCAATTTCTTGAATAGACTTGTGCCATTTGAGGACTTTCTCTACAGGGCCAGAAAATATTCTCTGACCACATTTCTGTAATTCCTATGTTTAAATACAAATTTATTAGTATTTGGGAATAAAGTATTGTAATGACGATTAAAAGGAGCATTGACTGAGTTTGCTGTGAAATGAAAGAGAAGGAACCCTAATAACTATCACTCCTTAAAAAAAAGGTAAGTAGCTGCTCATTGACTTCCCACTGCTGGGTACAGGCCTCTTCACTTATAAAGGGTTTTTAGAGCATAGACCCACCACGCTGCTCTACTGCTGATTGGCAGGCATAGTACACAAGTGCACTCTCTATTCCTTCACTCTCATAGTCCGATGTGACGGGAATCCGACCCGACCGGAGAGAGATCAGGCACATCACCGACGGCTTAACGCGCTCTCCGGGGCACGAGGGTGGATCACATCACCAAATTTTTCCCAACTTCGGGCTAATATTAAGAAAATCTTAATAGAAAACTCAATATTGATTTTTGCGTTGGCCCGACCCGGGACTCAAACCCAGGACCTCATATCTGTAGTCAAACATGTTATCCATTAGACCAATAAGAAAGACATAACTCTTATATCACTCATTAATATCTTCATCAGCTATACATTAAAATAAAGTGACAAAATTACTATTTTATCGCCCATTGCATTAATTGTTACCAACAGCTTACTTTCTGTTTTCAGGACCCTGATGCTTTCCAAAATCTTAAGTTAATGGTAATATTTTAGTTATTAATTAATATAATAATAATCAATTTGTTCGAAATTAAATTTCCTACAACTTAAGTCCTTATCAATTATAGATAGATAACACTTTTATTGTTCGCTATAAAAAAATACAGACAGGAAATACATAAAATAAAACACAAAACAGTGCAATAAGGCGGCCTTACCGCTATGTAGCTTTTAGTTGGAGAGTCTGCTAAAAGAGAAGTGTGTAGTAAGTAATTTATGGAATAAAAAAAATACATGTACTCTACATGAATATATATACACATACACTCAAATATACATACATAAATAATAGCGAAATATTTATTAGAAATATATAACCACTGGTTCGTCGAATGTATAAGTATACAAAGTCGATTTTACAACAAAATTTATTTAACCATTATGTCATCGGAAGTATAAAGTTTTTTAAAGAAAAAACGATAGATGGGCGGATATTGCGCGCCTGCTTGGCAACCTCAACGAACTTTATTTACTGGGACAAAATCACTACCTATTACTGAAAAGGCAAAGAACAAAAGTGCTGCATTTACTTTTATGACTGGCAATTCCTTTAAGATTTTTTATGACTGCAGAGTCCTGATATTTCCTTTATGATGCTTCCGTCACACCGAAAGGTAAAAGATTTAATTAAGATCCAAGCCCCGCACAAAGAACAGATATTAATTTCATCTATCGCGCATAAAACTAAATTGAATCAGTTTTCATACAACTTTACACGGTTAATTTGTTTGAATAGACGGGACGCTCGAGTTAATTAAAATTTATTTAAACAAGATCCCTATAACTTAAGATTTTATTTAGTTAATTTATGTAATGAGGTGCTTATTTTACAAGGATAGCGTGTTATTTTGTAAGTAGAGCTTACTTACGACGTAATATAATCAGAAGTTATAATGATTTGAATGTTCTTTAGGCGCTTCTTCTTAATTCAAAGTCTTTGTAAAAAGAAAGTTGATAGAAAAATCGTATTATAAGTTGCAAGACTACTTAATGGATAGAAACGCGTGGGAGTGAACGAATTGCTCCAATTTGAATTAAACTGTATCAAACTAATATGATATTGTAATGATGATGATAACAAAAAAAAAATACAAAATAACCTACTGAGTTTGTTGTGGGTTCTTCTCGAATCAGGGCGTAAAGGAAACCTCGTAACTTTAGATTTTAAGTTGTTCTTGAGTACCATCATCAGACGTATATTAGACTCAGAGTGTGAAAAAATATATAATTTGACGATTCAAAAGAGCTGTAATATGCCTACTTGAATAAAGATATTTTGACATGATTTGATTTGCGCATGAAGTAAAAATTATTACGAATCACACGCCTGATTAGTGTCACGAAAATGTGCAGCGTGTTTTATGCTAATTTGTTTAAAGGTAAGGTAGTTTTAATATTTACAAATAATATGTGGCATTTTAATTTGCCACTCGACATTTAATAACTTAATATACTATTTTTCATAAAATATAAAATGAAAAAATTTCACGAAATCTCTTTTCTAAATTTTAAATTCAAAAACCAAATTTAAGTAATAATTTCTAATATTGACAAAAAACCACGTCGCTTCTTTATTTACAGTTCGTAATTTGAGATTACAATAAATTATTTGTATTAATTTTCGACAGTTAAAAAATTTTAATGACAATTAAATTCATTAAATTCCTAACGGATCTTCCTTTTTCCAAATCTAAAGTTTTAGATTTGTATAAGAAGTTTCACTTCTGACATGTGTACTTTGTGCGCACGCACTTTTTTTTCCTGAATTTTTCACGTTTGTCTTTACTGTCTACACTCGTCGCTTCAACCGATGGACGTCCACTGCTGGACATAGGTCTCACGTAATCATGTCCACAAGGCCCGATCTTGCGCCGCCTGGCTCCAGCGGCTACTGGCGACCCTCTTTATGTCGTCGGTCCACCTTGTAGGGGGTCTCCCTACACTGCGCCGCCCGGTGCGGGGTCGCCACTCCAGCACCTTCGGGCCTTCCAATTTATACCTGTCTACACTGTCAGGTATAAATTATTTGTACTATAAAAAGAGTTCTACACTCATGCAGTTTCTATATAAAGGTACTGTTCTCAAATAAGGATAATAATTTTATATGATTAAAATAACTGAAAATAAATATTTTTAACGCACGCAATTATTTATGAAGGTTGCATAAATTTTAGAAGGCATTACGAAGGTTAAGTTAAGTAAATATTATAGAGAGAAATAAATGATTTTTTTAAGGACACATTCATCTACGAATTATAACACATTCTCCCACTTTTAAAGTTCCTTGAAGAGATCTCTCAAATGGTACATAAATAAATAAGTGTACCAAGAATAATATAATAATATAATATTATATATATATTTAACTCTAAATTCGGCTGTATTAAACCGAATATCATATTTAAAGATTTGATTTAACACTGAAATTAAGTTTTATGAATACTAACAAATATTTTTTGCATTAAATTCCTATTTCTTGTAAAGTTTAATCTAATGTAATCATAATGTGAAATTGCTTTAACATTATGTCGTCGCTGGCAAAGCGACCTAACGAGTCGCGTGAAAAGTTTATTGTAAATTTCCACAATTTTTAATGCTTTATATACAAGAATAAAAGATTTTTCATATTGGATATAAACCATATAAAATAAAGTTTTAAACTACATAAAAAGCGTTATTTTCGTCATAATAGTTTTGTTTTGATTTTCCTGTTCTTGTAAAAGTAATTATTGGGACTTCATAACGTGAAATTGCTTTAACATTATGACGTCACTAGCAAAGCGAACTATTGTGAAGCGTGGCTTTTTCTAAATTGCAATCGTTTTTCTAACTTTTAATCGCTTATTTAAATAAGAGTTTTTCGTATTGAATATTTACATGATTTTTACATAGTACAAAATGAAAACGCTTCCGCTGTCTGGTCGCTTAGATCTTCTAAACCGTTCAAAGGATTTTAAGGCACTCTACAACAATAGATAGTGATTCAAGAGGAAAATTTATATGTATAATACATACATTTGTAATGTGATATCGTGACAAACATATTTTTCTGCATTTAAATAGAAAATTTTGTAATTTGTACATCTTAAGATCACATTAGTGTCCTGCGGAATTGTATATCTTAAAAAGATCGATATGAAAAGTCTGCTATGGTATTTACTTATCTCTAAAGAATAACCCAAAATAACTAGTTGTACCTTTTACATAGAACATAAAAATGGTGGTATTTACCAAGCTATTATATAATAGTAATATATATTACTTATATATTTCATGTCGATGAAAACTGTTCTTAACAGTTAAAATTTTCAATAAAATGGATATATTAGAAGATATCAGAAGTTTAAAAATGGCGGGTCGTACGTTTAGTCGTAGGTGTGTTAAAGTTATATAAATATAAGCATGAAATAGATGTCGCCGTACTTGCACGTGTAGCCGAATGGAATTGCACGTGTTGATGGTAAGAGACCTGATAGTATGTCGCTGATGCCATGGAAAAAAGGAAGGTCGTTGGTGTGGGATGCTACATGTGTTGATACGCTTGCACCATCTCACATTGACGCTACCTCCAAATCAGCAGGAGCGGCGGCGTTATTAGCTGAAAACGCCAAGAGGCGCAAATATGAGAGCACCTTGCTTTAGAAAACATATTTGTGCCTTTTGGCGTGGAGACATTTGGACCGTGGGGTCCTGAGGCTAAAAGCTTTTTGAAAGAAATCTCATCTCACTTAGTTGATGTCACCCGTGACCCTAAGGCCGGGTGGTACTTCGGACAGCGTATAAGTATCGCTGTCCAAAGAGGTAACGCTGCCAGCCTTATGGGCACCCATCCATTTGCTTCTGATGGCGCATTTTAGTTACTTTTATTTTGTCTGTATTAATGTTAAGGTTCGATATAATGTTATCATGGTTAATTGTATATTTAAGTTATATAATAATCTATAGTTACTTTAACATTCCAAAATATAATTTCCATGGTTGTATAGCTACTATTCATGAAGTGTCTGTTAAAAATGGTCGACGAAGTCTAATATTTCTTAAAAGAACGCCAGATAAGTTATGAAATACTTACTTTAAGTTTCTCCGCTCGAGTCTTAACAATGTTCAGCGCTTCGGGCTTCGATAAATCAATTTCCGTTTGCTTCTTAGAAACTACAATAAATATGTTACGTCTTAAAATCTTAATTCAACTAAAAAAATGATATAATTTAACGTAGACATATTTGAAACATACCTGTTGTGCTTACATTAGAATTGTGTTGGTTTGGAATCATTTCTTTTATTGCTTTGAACTTCCAATTGAAAGATGAATCAGGCTGTGGCACTTTAATATAAAAAAATAAAAAGGGATTTTACAAACATCCTCTAAAGCATCACATATAGGGCCCCATAGCAATAGAAAAAATCCATTTAACTGACTCCTAAACGTACTTAAAGGACTCATAACGTTTAGGAGAGTTTGGTGATATCTAGCATGTCTTTTTTATACTCGTATTTGTAATACATGTTAGTTTGCATATCTTTTTGTACATACTTATATCTATCGAAGGCCCCCTACGTATAAAGGGTCAAGTGTTGAATTCTAATTTTGTAAGACTGTTTAATGATAAATTATTTGCTATCGTACCGCTATTTGTAAGTTTTAATAACTATATGATCAGAAAAAAATAAACTAGATCACGGATCGGCAACTTTTTCTCATAGAATGACTACAAATGCAATGAGGATATTGGTGCGGGTATAAATATTAAGAGAGCCATAAATTTCAAGAGAATATTGTTGCGACTCACAAACATTATGAGGATGTTAGTGCGGGCCACAAATATAAAGAATATATTGTTCGGGTCACAAATGTTATGACGGTATTCATTCAGGCCAGAAATATTATGAGGATATCGATGTGGGTTACAAATGTTATGAGGATATTGGTGCGGGCCACAAATGTTATAAGGACATTATTTCAGGCCAATAAAGTTATGAGGATATTAGTTCAGGTCAATAATGTTGTGAGGATATTGGTGCGGGCCACAGATGTAATGAGGATATTGGTGCGGGCTGTAAATGTTAAGGGAATATTAGTGCGGGCCATGAACGTTAAGAGGTTATTGGAGCGGATCTCCCATGTTATGAGCATATATTGTTCGGGTCACAAATGTTATGACGGTATTCATTCATGCCAGAAATATTATGAGGATATTGATGTGGGTTTCAAATGTTATGAGGATATTGGTGCAGGCCACAAATGTAATAAGGACATTAGTTCAGGCCAATAATGTTATGAGGATATTGGTGCGGGCTATAAAAGTTAAGGGAATATTAGTGCGGGCCATGAATGTTAAGGGGATATTGGAGCGGACCACAAATGTAATGAGGATATTCGATCAGGTCACAAATGTTATGAGAATATTGGTGCGGGCCACAAATGTTATAAGGTTATTGGTGCGATTTCAGATTCCATTTAATAATAATTTTTTTTAGATAAACTATGTTTTGCATTGTTCATTAATCACATTTGTTGTTACTCTTATTTGTATCCCTGCGGGCCGCTGGTTGAAGGTACTAATTCTTTAAATGTCTAACATGCAACTTGACCGTTTATAGGAAGGGGCCATTGATAAATTTATTCTATATGTCACTAAGCTCCTTGGAAAAAGCTGGACCGATTTTGATTTTTTTGCGTGTTCTTATAGATTTAAGGTTTCGATTCGATATGATAATAATCGGAATTCATCATAATGGTGGAAAGGATTTCAAAAGAAGCCAACAAGTGAGATTATTGTTAAGCAATCTATACTATTCTCTAAGAATTAATGTGAAATATAAGCACGTACAGTTTGAAATCTTCTTTGCATCGTTTTCATTTATTTTGGAATTGCAATCATTCATCTCATTTCCGTGATGTTTTTGATTATTTGCTTTCATTTGAATTGGATTCCGCTTATTCACATCACTTTCATTATTGTAATAATTAAAACCAGTTTCACTGGAGTTATATACTTCAGATACATTGTAATTACGATTAATCATTTCAGATTCGATTACATTCCGTTTTTTTATTTCTGATCCATTGAAATAGCAATTATTGACTCTAGCGTCTGAATAATTATTTCTTTCGGCTCCAGTAAATTTGTTATTTGGATAATCTTTATTGAATGCATTATAACTAATTGTAGAGGGTTGCATGTTCAAAGTTTGTCCTGATAAAAGGGCGTAATCCATAAAACCACTCAAAATTTCTTAATTCGATATATAGATTATATAGATTAGCAAATATTTCGACGGCCCCTACGTATAAACACGTAACTTGCATTTTTGACAATTTGCCATTTTTGTAATTTTTATGATTAATATCACCCCTTTTATTAACCCAGCTCATAGTTTTTGAAGTGAAACTTCTTTAGGCACAAGAGGGAAAAAATTTTACAGAACGGTTAATTAGCGTCACGATGATGTGCAGCGTTTTTTATACTAATTCTTTTGACGGTTAGGTAGTTTTAATATTTACAAATAACATGTGGCATTTTATAAAATATTCCACAGTCTCTTTTATAAATTTTAAATTTAAAAACAAAATTTAATTAATTATACCTAATATAGACAAAAATCACGTGGCTTTATGGCACGAGGATAATACAATTTACAATTATATATCTGGAAAATATATATGATGGGACTGAGATCCAATTTCGGATGCGTTTGTGTGCGTATGTATTTCTATAAACCTGATATGATTATGATAATGACGGCCCCGCTAGCACAGTAGTGCGAGTACTCGCTTTGCTAGCAGAGGTCCCGAGTTCGGTAGGACGAATTTAAGGTATTTTATTTTATAATTTGTCTTAGTCTAGACAGGTGGGAGTTCGGCAATAGCTAGTTACAATCACACCAGCAAAGACGTTACCACCTTACAAAGAGATTTGTGTTCTAGTAAGATGTTGTGTAGAAACCATTAGATTATTTTTCTATTGCTGTCAAGCGCTAACTTGTCAGCAATAGAAAAATAAACATTTTTTTTTAAATGTACATAATGTCCAAAAGGGAATGGCTTTATCCCTTAAGCCAATGTTATATAATCCATCCAGCGTACCTCACATAAACCTAAATAGGTTACCATTAAGGAAAGTGAAGCAGTTAAAATAATATCTTGCACATGTGGTATCATTTGACCCGCAATATTTTTTTTATTCGACTTTAGTACTTTTTATAGAAAATCTCCCCTCTTTAGAGAAGGCATTTGATTTTACCCAGTTCGAATTCTGGGGTTGAAAGACTTGTATGCTTAATTTTTGATTAAAATTTTATAACCCGAGAGCAATTTTGGGTTATAATATATTGAACCTTTTTTGTCGCTGGAAAATGCATTTACGCATCAACCCCGGTGGGACTCGACTGGGACAATACAATAGAGAAGGCCTCGC
Organism: Elymnias hypermnestra; assembly: GCA_015832385.1. Lineage (NCBI taxonomy): Eukaryota > Metazoa > Arthropoda > Insecta > Lepidoptera > Nymphalidae > Elymnias > Elymnias hypermnestra. The sequence goes on from JACTOM010000012.1 coordinate 2,295,457, forward strand.
AAAACCCACTAAAATCCAGCGGTACCCTATACCCCGGACGAATCCTACTGAAGATTCATGGAAGCGGGAAGAGGAGCGAAAACATGTTCCGCCAAAAACCCCTTATTCAGGTGTATGTAAATGTAAGACAAATAGTAGCCCATTAACGACCTACTGCTTAACACAGACCTCTTTTCAGAAGTGAGAGGGTTTTAGATCATAGACCCACCACGCTGCAGGTTCGGAGGCTTCACATTCCACAGATTTTCTTGCGGCATATACAGGTTTGTTCGTGATGTTTGCAATCAAGCATGTAAGTTTCATTTGTGTAAAGGGAAACTTAACGGTAATTTCTCTACACGAGGCCCTCATAGCTCTTCCGGGGTGTATATTTATCCTGCCAATCGACAGTGGCGCAGCATGTTGGGTTTACGCAGTAAACACCAGCCTCGTATGTCTGTCTGGGAACGCTTATGCCCAGCAATAATGTTAATAAACTATTTTATATTTGTTTTAATTTATAATGATAAAGTGCGAATGATGGTGAAAATCACAAATTAATTTTTATTAACAACAAAATAGGCTAATGATCACATATATGTTGATAATTATTATTAATTTCTAAACAAATATGAACTAATCTAGGGAATCGAGGCAGTAATCTAAGGTATTAAAGTGAGTGGTCGCTAGTGAGGTGATGTAGGATCACCAGTGACACAATGTGCGATGTTTGGGTAATGTGAATAAGAAGACTACACCAATAAAGCACTTTCACTTTTATTTTTTGAGTCAGAAGGATTGTACTGAAAGGGGTTGGAGGATGGTTACGTTAAGCTGGTTGTAAGGATAGAGGAGACACTATTATAAATATTACGTTTATAAATATATAAGTAGCAACGCGTATTTATCGAGACAAGAAATATAACTCGAGAGTGATTTCGAGACGTGGTTGCTTTAACTACCTGGGACAAGGTCTGAGGGGACGCAATCCCTTACGACCACTTGAGATGGTAACGGCGTTTACGCACTGCTACGTATGTAAAAATGAGATGTACGGATCTGTCCGTTCGTTGACAATTAATTTTACAATATTTATGATATATGTATCTCATAATGTATATCCTAGTATATTTATTCTATTTATATAATACAATATTTCTCAGTAAAAACAAGGTATAAAATTATTCTAAGATATGTAAGTGTATAAATATAAATGAATGTAGTGTTGCCACTACAGTATTACCCGTGGTTATGTATGCAACATTTGCATCGGCGTGCGTAGCTAAGTACCTAGGGTCAAGGCCACTTACAATTTGAGTTTGTCCTTGAATAACCTGGAATATTTTATTGTGTGTATATATAAAGATAATATTTACTATGAGTGTTTTTTGAATAGAAGTTGGAATATATCGCAGAAGTATCATCGAATTCAAAATGAACATTGTTTCCCAACCTTTTTTTAGGCCCCTGACACACATTAACATTTGTAAAATGTTTATGCCCTCCATGCATAATTATTAAACTTTAAACATTTATTTGTTCTTTTAAGAAATATAAATAATAATTTTTCAATCACTATGAAACTGTTATTTGATTCTTCTATATGAATTTAGTGCCTGATGATCTTTGCCCAAGATTTTGAATTGTACTGCCGGGAATCGAACCATTAGTAAAGTAAATTTCACGTGATTACCATGACAGGTAAGCCTTAACCTGTCAGATATAACAAATCTTTTGAAGTGAATCTTCTTTAGGCGCATGACAGTAAAATTTTTGGACGGATGAAACCATCACGAAGACGTGCAGCATTTATTATGCTAATTCGGTTAATTTGTCTCTCGTCATTTAATATTTTTTCATAAAATGTAAAATAAAAATATTTATTAAAATTTAAATTAAAAACAAAATTTAATTAATCATTTCTAACATTGACAATAACACGTGGCATTTTTATTTACAATTCGTTATTTGAGATTTCGATGAATTGTTTGTGTTCATTTACGATACTTTTAATATTACAATGACAATTTAATTCAATAAATTCCTAACATATTCTTCCCTCCAAAACTCGGAAATCTACTAGTTTTAGATTTTCATAGGATTTAATTAAACGTAGATAAAAAAATTATCGTACATTTGACGAATACACTTGCATAGGAGGTGCTCCTTTGGGCATATTTACATTCTGAACGTTATTATTTGGTAAATTACTATTGTATCCTGTAAAGTACATATTTTCGGGGCTGAAATTAAAACACTCATAAGTTATTTGCAACAAATAGATAAATAGTAATACCCGAAATGGGTAGAACCAAACATCATTAAAATAGTTAAAGAAAAAAAATAGCAAACCAAAAACATTGTGTGGTATGTTGGTTGTAAGTTTTGTAAATTGAAACTTTTTAAATATGACTCCATAAATGCTAAACTGCCAGTTGATGGAAGATATGGGCGCCGCCATATTGATCTAGGCCACAGAATAGCCAAAACCAATATGGCGCCCGGCTGTAAAACTTTTGATAGGTAGAGAAGTTGAGATGCAAAAAAAGTTTCACTGTAACGATATATATTGAAACTATCTTTATATTGCAATAAAGAGCGTGATATATAACAATTGGGATCAAAGTGTTTCCTTAAGAGAAAAATTCTAATGAAATATATTATTTTAAATTATATCTTATATATCCGTGATAATGTTCACTTATACAGTAAAACAAGTGAAATACACAATTTTAATACAAGAAATAAAAACAAAGTTGTCATTCATATTTTAGAGTGAAGATAGAATCATACGCATTTTTAATAAGATACCGCAATCCGTTTTAGATTAGCCTCCACATCATTTTAAGAAATATGTTAAAAACATCCTTTTATAAAAGGCACATTATAAAATTGGAGTTTATTTAAGCGAAAGAAATGTTTGGACTTCACTCCAGTTGCTCACAGAAGAAATACATTATTACACATTGTAACGTGCAAAATTATGTTTAAAACAGTAACCGTTGAGTTTCTTGCCGATTTCTTCCAACCGGACGGAATACTGACGATTCAAAAGTACTTTTTGAGCCTACTTGAATGAAGAATATTTTGATTTTGATGATTACTGTTAACCAAATTTTAACATTATATAGACTAATGATGGCAATGTAATAATTTGATAGAAATTATTGTAAATCAAACCTTATTAAATTGATTAATAGTACATTTTTAAATAACGAAAATATCTGTTACTGAAGTTATTGCTATTTAGACTTTTTTGTTAACTCATATATAAATTTAAAAAATTATATCAGGCAAAAAATTTTGCAATTGGAAAAAAATTTTCAATTAAACATTAAAAGTATTAGTGCCTTCAAAATCGCTTGAGATTACCTGATATAGGTCTGACATTTATTTTAGCTTTACTATGGAAATAAACTCTATATATAAAATACATAAAAATTACAAATATAGAAATATCTTACACCAAAACAGTTTCCTGAGATACATATTTCTTATAGTTACAATTAAAAAGTAAGTGTAAACATAGTGGAACGTTATAATAATCTACTTCCAAAAATTGAAACTACCCTAAACTTTATGCTGTAGAATATTATTGATGCAAAATTTGTACTTTGTGAGAGCGACCCATGTTGTACTGGTTACATCTCCTTCTTATGAATGTTTTCTCTGAATATCTTGTTTTAGAATGCCAAATATGAAACATATTAGTCCGGCGGTGAGAATTGATTCGCGGATAAATAATATTAATAAAAATAAGGGGAGACAATTTCATAGATTAAAAATTTTTATAAAAATGTTTAATCCCACAAAACCCGCCTATCAACACCGGAGAGGAGAAAATGTATTTTAATAACAAAGGCCCTGACAATAAAATATGATGTTTAAAAAAAAGATTACTCGCTATCAACGTGATAAACCACCACACAAATAAAAATGAATATATGTGTTTCAGTCTTCATATTAGATAACTATAATATACCTAATATCGTTTATCAACAAGCGAAAATGATATCGAAATTATGAAGTTATTTTAAGATACAATTCAAGTAAAAAAAAATCATTTCTATTTCTATGTATAATACTACTTTGGCAAAAAATATTCATTTGATATCAAAGCTCAATATTGACTGAAATGAATTTGTTACAGAATTATATTAACTCCCACTACGATAAAAAAATTGCAAAGCCAAATTCAAGTCTTAACCGCTTTAGTGATGAAAGATAAATGTCATGATTCTAAATCCTTAGAGAGATTTATCCTCGCAATCTCCCGGCTACTTACATAGTAATATTATTTCCTGTACTAGTTGCTGAGAACGCAATCATTTGATTTCCCTCGGGATATTCTGAAAAACGTTGATCTTGTGATACAAATATTCAGACGATTATTACTTATTATAATTAGAGTCCATTTCAAACATTTTAAAAAATGAGCCATCAACTCGTTTAACGTGTGTTATAAAATCTGTTAAAATAATACAGCACACCGCGATGTGGTGTATAAATTAAATATTAGCACGTTAACTTATATAAATAAAATTTCAATCTATTTAAGAGAAGTGACAGAAGTGAAAACTTCATCAAGGCAAACTTAATACAAAAACAAATCTTTTTTATTTAATGTTCAGAAATTAATAACTTTCTTCATTTAACACAGTTTTAATCCATACTCAAATTACGAGTCTAATTTCTTTTTGCAATTGCAATAAGTTAGGCTATTGAAGCCCTATACAAGCAACATAGTATTTTTACTTACCTCTCCCACCCCGCGGTTCTCGAATTACATAGCGATCCATTTTAGAAATCCAGTTAATTTTTCATTCTAATCCTTCCGACACAAAACCAAAAACTGTTTGAAGCAGAAAAAAATGCACTATAAGAAAAAATAATGAAATTGCCGCCTTTTTCTTGTTTTTTTTTTTTTTTTTACTTGGGCAATAGCCTAACAATAAATACCCACTTTTATTGTAACCGGTTTATGTGTATTATCTATGTTTCATGCGATTTTTTGAAATTCAATTGCGTACATTTTACATATGGTATTTGTGAAAATACATCATCTCAATAACGTAAAAGATTTTTTACTTTAATTTTTAATATAATACTTCACAGCCTTCAGATTAATAAAAAATATGTGTTCGACAAATAAAGCACAGAAGTTACTCTATGATTGTAATTTTAACTAGTATATAGGTATAATCTGTGGTCATTCTACAATATGTGTCATCGATGAATGATGTAATCTGTGGTCACGTTTAATATTGACGATTATTTCTAAGTTACAAATTACAATATTGAAATTTAAAAAGTATAGGAGACCTAATTATATGAAATAAATGTACAATAATCAAAATCCAATTAATTTTATATTACTATATGTCATAGTGGTTATCGAATAAATTTAATAGAATTTGTATTTAAAATGGAACTCCAAGACACCTATTACAACAAGTCTGAATATGTGGAAACTGTAAGTAAATTATACAAAAATAAAATAACATCATACAAACATCTACTAGCAGGTGCTAGAAGAAATAATAATATATAATACTGATAGCTTGTCGGATTGGATTTAAGTAGACACTTTGTACTTGTATGAATTTATGTAGTAATTTTTGCATAACAAAATCATTTTGTTTTTGTAAGTGAATAAAATTAAGCTTAAATATTACGTTATTTATAAATACTGAATTTGACATTTTTCATTCATTTCAAATTATTTTCACATTTCATTTTCAGGCTTCTGGGAATAAAGTTAGCCGACAGACTGTTCTGTGTGGATCTCAAAATATAGTGCTGCATGGTAAAGTAATAGTACAGAGTGATGCAATCATAAGGGGAGACTTAGCAAATGTGAAAACTGGAAGATTTTGTATAATAAGCAAAGGGTCTGTTATCAGACCACCATTTAAGAAGTTTAGCAAAGGGTATTGATTTTATTAAAATATGACTCATGCACATAATTTTCTTAACCTATTTATTTTAATACTCAAGATATCCCCTATTAGATCAGCAATTTATTATTGGAATTTATTTGGATTATTATACTGTTATCTCTTTTGCATTCAAGAGTGAAGACGAAGGAAATGAGATTGAAAGTTTATGGAATAAATTTAAAGATGGAGTGGTTGGTGCTGCTATTGATGTATGTGGCGTGTCTAAAAGGAGGAAAGGTAAGAAAGAGAAGAATTTGTGGATGGACAAAAATGTTCAAGCAGCTGTGTGTGAAAAGAAGAAAGCTTGGTCCGATTGGTTGGCTACAAAAGCGAACCAACGAATGCAAAAGGCAACGAATGATGACGTAAAAAAGGCAAGAATGGAATACAAAAGGGTGAAAGTAATCGTGAAAGAAGCTGTAAGAAAGAAAAAAGAAGAATACAGTGATATGTATGATAGGAGACTTTCTGATGATTTTCAGTCAAACAAAAAGTTTTTCTGGAAATCAATACAATTTGCCCGAGGGAGATCTACTTCCTCGGAGCTTTGTAAAATCAGAAGTTTAGATGGAAGTTTAATAAAAGGAGAAGAATGGATATTGAAGAGATGGAAGGATCATTTTGAAAGTTTGTTTGAAAGAAATGAAGCAGAGGTAAATATGGCCTCTGCGGATAGCAATGAATGTAAGACAAGTGATAGCGAGATTAGTATGGATGACATCATGAAAGCGATAAAAGGTATGAAATCAGGTAAGGCTGCTGGGTATGACAGAGTGTCAGTCGAGATGCTGAAGGCTGGCCGCGGGATTGTGGTAGCTCAGCTGTACTGCCTTTTCAATATATGCTGGGAGAAAGGTCAAGTCCCAAGAGATTGGAGCAAGGCCGTAATTGTCCCTCTATATAAAGGAAAAGGGTCACAGCAGGAGTGCAAAAATTACCGCGGTATCAGCCTTCTTAGTGTCGTCGGCAAATTGTATGCAAAGATATTAATTGAAAGGGTGATTAATGAAACTGATGGGAAAATATGGGACGTGCAAGCGGGATTTAGAAGAGGAATGGGATGTACGGATCAGGTCTTTTCTTTACGGTGCATAACTGAAAAATGTTTGGCTAAACACCAAAAAGTTTATTGCGCGTTCGTAGATTTAGAAAAGGCCTATGATCGAGTGGTGAGGAATGAGCTGTGGTCAACGTTATCTACGTATGGGGTGAGCGGTTGTCTGATCCAAGCATTGAAGTCTCTCTATGAGGGTTCTAGTGCCTGTGTCAGAATAAACGGAGCGTACACGGAGTGGTTTCCTGTCGAAAGAGGTGTTCGACAGGGATGTGTTGCGTCACCATGGCTGTTCAACCTTTTCATGGATAAATGTTTGACAGATTTAAAAGAAAGTATGTATGGGTTAAGAATGAATGAATTACTCATCAAATGTTTACTCTACGCTGATGATCAAGTAATACTTGCGTCATCCGCTAACGAGCTTCAGGAGATGCTAAATATTATGAATGAAGCTTTGAAAGGGAAAGGAATGAAAGTGAATGTAAACAAAACGAAAGTTATGCTTTTTGAACGAGATGAATCTATGATGAATGGCAATATTTTGATAGATGGGGAACAAGTGGAAGAGGTGAAAGAATTTGTATACTTGGGATCTAAATTTACAAAAGATGGAACATGTGAAAGTGATATCGAAAGGAGAGTGAATGCAGGGAATATGGTAAATGGTGCTCTGCATGCTTTTATGAATAGCCAGATGGTGTCTCAAAGGGCTAGACTGGCAGTGCATGCTGGAGTGTTGGTGCCAACACTTATGTATGGTAGTGAAAGTTGGGTATGGCAGAAGAATCACAAAAGTAAAATAAATGCGGTAGAGATGAGAGCGTTGAGAAGCATGAGTGGATTAAAACTGAGTGACAGAGTAAGAAATAGTGTGATAAGAGAACGTTGTGGTATAAAAGAAGACGTAGTGACTAAAATTGAGAAAGGTATGCTTAGATGGTTTGGGCATGTAGAGAGAATGAATGAAAGGAGACTGACAAAAAGGATTTATGAGTCAAGAGTGAATGCGAAAGTTGGAAGGGGAAGACCGAGGCGAACGTTCCTGGACCAAATCCAGGACATTTTAAATAACGGCCAGGTCAAGAGTACTCTAAACCGACGAACTTGTATGAAAGATTTAATGAGATTGAAAGAAGCGAAGGAGATATGCAAGGATCGTGGCAAGTGGAAGGATGTTGTCTCTGCCTACCCCTATGGGAATGAGGCGTGATGCTATGTATGTATGTATGTATGTCTTTTGCATGCCAATCTGATAAGAGACAATTGACCTCTTTTGGTTTCTACACATGTCACTGAAACACAAATCTCTTGCTTGGTGGTAGGTCTTAGCTGGTAGGGTGGCAACTAGCTACAACTGAGGCCTACCTTCATTCCAGACTATGATAAATTAACAAATGCAATTTCCTAAATGTGTCCTGCTAGGAATTTAACCCCTGGGGTCAATCTGGGAATTCCTTTAGTAATTCCTAGATTGACAGATTCCCAGATACTTCCACCATCATTGATAACCAATCAATAAACATCAGATAAATGTTTATTTTCAGAGTTGCATTCTTTCCTTTGCAAATGGGAGACCATGTTTTTGTTGGGGAAAATACTGTTGTTAATGCAGCTGTTGTGGGTTCATATGTCTATATAGGAAAAAATGTTGTTATAGTAAGTAGATTTCTGAGTTAAAGTTATTATAACTATAGGTATATACATTAAAACATCTGTTTACATTTCAATGATTAAAATTTACATTTTTAATCTTTTGTTTCATAAAAGTAGGCATTTATATTTTGACAGCCATATATATAAAGAATTAAGTATAAAATGCTAATTTCATAAAATATTTTACCTTTTCTATGAATTTTGTTTTTGACCTGGTGCTTACAATCAACTTTAGTAATTTTACTCACTCTGGTACTAGCTATGTTTATTTATTTACCACTTATTATTTATTACATATAAGTACCATATATTAAACTTTGTTTTTTTTTTATTAGGGTCGTAGATGTGTCTTGAAAGACTGTTGCATGATAGAAGACAACTCTGTTTTACCAGCAGAAACTGTAGTACCATCATTTGCAAGATATTCTGGTAATCCAGCAAGACTAATCACAACCCTACCTGAAGCAACACCAGATCTGATGACTGAATTTACGAAGAGTTATTACCAACATTTCTTACCAACAACAATTAGTTAAAATATTAATATTTACTCTTATATTTATAATATTCAACAAAGATATAATAAAATAAATTATTTATTGTTTTTATTTTATTTTTTAATTTTTATAACCCATACAGCTTACAAAAGCACTTTTATCCTTGTCATCAACTATTTTAAATTAAGATTAACATTCAATGAAAATTCCATAATATATTATATTAATTTTTTTTTTTTCGGTGCATAAATAAAAGAAAAAAACAGAATTATGAATTTTAATAACTAAGTAAAGAAGTTTATGTAAATACAATTACTGTTTTGTAACTAATATGTGTAGTCAATATAATCAAAATTTTTATTTAATAAAATTTAATTTAATAATATTTAAACACTTAAAATAAAAGAATCTAAGTATAGCACAAATAAAATTTTAACTCGACAAAAAAATGTGTACTGTATTTTTGATGTGAATCATTTAGAGTCGAGTGAGACCGATGCATTTCGTACCGAACGAAAGGTTGTCTTTCTTCTAACTTACTCGGTTAGGCGATTCGCCATCTCTTTTGTGCGCCTATCTACACACTGTATAGTGTTAAGTTCACTATAACAGAGGTTTTTTATATTGTAAAATCAACGACATCAACATTTTGGTGTCATAGATCTTATATATATGTATATCTATATTTGTCCATACATTTAGTGGATCTCTGGGTAGAAACAAAATGTAGGAAATATAAGTCATTCAAATACAGTTCCAGAATTGATGTCTACATGTTTATTGGTTTTACTTTATTTTTGCGATTGCGAATATAATATCAGTAAGTATTATTGATGTGCGAGTCAGATCATCGTTTAAATATTCTTCGATAGAGTAATATTTTTTTTGCCACAAAAGTTTTATAATTTCCTTTTGAAGTTATACTTCTTTTGGCGCGTTAGGTCACAAAAAACCGACACACTGTAGTTACCTATAGTGAACATTTTAGTTTTGAAAAGACTTTTATCTTTTTACGCCAAGTATCACTTCTAACGCGTGTAAGTACATTTGTTATTTTAAGTGCTATTTTCACAAAGCTTTTAGAGTCATATGTTTTAAAAAATATCAATTAATTCTTAAGAATTAAATGATATTTATAAATCTCACCGTGAGAATAATGAGAAATTTGTAACATGTCAAAGTAAATACTTAATGTATAATCTGTTGCAGTTTACCGTACATACGACACATCACTAGCGAATTTATTGAACTCGATGTTATTGACGTATATCTCCATTTTCTCCAATTTCTAAGTTATTGAATTTTTCGAATAAATAAAACAATCTCAAATCAAAGTATATATAGTATTTACCTTATTCAAATGCAACAACTCTATTAATTATTTTAGTGGTAACAATTATCTAACATGGAATATCACTATCCTGATCTTTGTATGGCGCCTGAACACTTAATGCCTGGTAAGTAATTTTTAAGCATTATTAAATTTAATTATTATTAAAATGTTATTAAATTTTTTTTATATAAGATTAGTATTTAATACATTTAAATGTATTAAATAAATGTATACCACATTTAACAATTGCTGCACACAAAGCGCTGTCGGTTTTTACTACGTACCCGCTTTGTGTTTTTATATAAAATTGAAAGGCGACATGAAAGAAATTCATGAATATTTTCTTATCGTATTATTAAATAGACGTCTTTGACGGCCTCGTTAGCTTCATCCTGGGAATACTTGCTGTGCTAGTCGAGGTCTTATTTTCAATTCCCGGTGAGATGAATTTAGGTAATAGTATTTTGTAATTTGCTTAGTTTTACACTGGTGCTAGAAAAACTGGTTACTAACCACCCTATCAACGAAAAGGCACCGCCAAGCGTAATATTTAAGTTACAGTATGATGCTTTGTGGATACTAATGAGAGGTGAATGACCTCATTCCAGGTTGATGCACTACCATCTTAGACTATATCATCACAAACCATACGATCACAGTTGTATTTACCAGTGAACAATAAAAAGCCCTTGCGGCATATAAAATTTTGCTGCTACATTTTTTATATTGATTACCTCTAGACAAAGGTGAAATGACGGTATAATTTTTAACGTCATGTATTCAATACAACTTTGTAATTTGTATTATTACAGATACTTGCATACCTTATTAGAATTTGTTGCTGAAATTAATATTGCAAAAATTTTTGCACCCACATGAATATTTTCATTCACTCCTTTCATAAAAGTTACTTTGAACTGCATTTTTTGCAATTTGCTGCATCCTGTTAGTTTTATGTTATTAGAGCATTCACTATTTTATACTGTTGGTCAAAAATTAGGTCAAATTTTTTAATTATTTCCACTTCATTTTCTATCTGGGTTATATTATTTCCATACTTATTAATATACTGCAGCTCACCTTGACAGAGGAGATAGATAAATATATTTAAATATTTCTTTATTGCTTGCAGTTTAGCACTGGACTGTAATGTCACTTGACAGTTGTTTTTATACAGTAAAAGACAGAATCGTGCAAATCTGGTGAATGGTAATTAACCCCTTATAGTTTTTACATGGCATCATATCGGAACCCAAATTATTTGTAATGTGCTTCGTTGCACATCTTTGCTAGCAGGAAAGTAATTAGCCGAAGCCTTCCATTATTTCAGACAGAGACCAGTAAATTGAAACAATTTCCCATATTTGCCATGCTACAAATTGTTCCTCGGACCCCTGTTAGCAAAGAGTACTCTCAGCATTAAGCCAACAAGGTTGTGATTATACTGATTAATTCCTATCTTGCATTATTTAATTTTTTTGTAGAGGGAAATTCTATTGAAGTCTTTATATAGAGTATTTGAATGGCTACCTGATGTTAAGTTTGATTTGTATTGAATTTCATGTAAAAAGCTGTGAAATGCAGGTAAGACGAAAATTTAATTGTTGTATCTACACAATTCAAATGGACGATTGATCTGTTCTTTTCAGAATTTCCTCAGCCTTTCCTAGTCAAAAAGGAAGCTGAATATGAGCTTCGTACAGGGGTGCTTGTGGATGGAGGAGACAGATTCGGTGTCTCTACTGTGGTCTTTGATAAGTATGAGGAATTAATATGGATGGGAAACCAAGGAGTGAGTATTATTTCAATGAAATTAAAAAGCAAAGAAAGAAGACTGTATTATTAAATATCTGAATTAGTTTTTGTGAAAATTCTTCATAATTTATAGCATTTAACATAAAATGTGTCAGTCAATAATATTTAATTATCAGGTATTTAACAACCTTTTGTACTTCATATATTAGGGAAATAGAATGCTTGTAATATATACTTCAACATTATTAATTCAACGCCTAACTAAGATTAATGAAGATGGAAAACTGAAAAATATATTTAACAATGGCATTTATGGATAAACACTGTTTCATTTTAGACAATGCACATTTCTGTAATTTTAATGATTGTTATTTTTTTTAATTAGATTGCTATTGAAACATGATGCTTAAAAGCATATCATAACTACAAAGTGTAGTACTGTAACCAAATAGGTAACAATCAAATATGTAATTAATCAACATTCTACGAGTCCATTGACATTTACAAAATAGAATATCCTAATTTTACTGCAGGGAATCAAACAATAAAATTATATGGACACTCTATTTCCGCTTGTGCAATTAATTTGTGGAACAATCTGCTGCAAATAATAAGAAAAGCAAATTCCTTGACAATTTTTAAGAGACAGGTAAAAATATATTACCTGTCTAAATACCTGTCAAATAGGGTGACTTGTATATATTATTTTAAACTACTGTATAAAGAAGTCTAGGTATATATATGTATTTATTACATAAATTATATGTATTTTGTCATTGTTATATGTCACCACGCACTACCCCTTTCACTTATGACCAATCTCTCTAAACCCAAAAGGTTGCCTGGAAAGTTCGCAAAATAACGATATGGCCGCATTATTTTACAATAAAAGGATTCTCTCTCTCTCTCTCTCTTTCTCTCTCCCTAGTACTTGCTTGACTCCCATCACACGTAATATAGTGAGTGATGTCTAGTGATGTCCAGTGATGTTCAGTATGTAATGATACAGTCTAAGATGGAAGCGCGCTATTCTGCCTTTTCTAGTTTCTCCACAGCATCTTACGGGAACACAAATCTCTTTGTTTGGCGATTCGTCTTTGCCGGTAGGGTGCAAATTAGCAAATCAAATTTCCTAAATTCGCCCTAGCGGGACTCGAACCCAGAACTTCTGTTAATAAAGCGAGTCCCGCCCCACTGCACCGGCAAGGCCGTCATGAGGAGCTATATATTTAAATGATTTTAGGGCCACGTGACTTCCTATTACGGACCTCGCTTGCAGAAATATACCTCGTTTCAAATTCACATGTCTGAAGAAGTGAGGGATATTTTAACTATGGACAATGGTATATATTGTCTCACTAAAACCTCGTTACGTCATCAATTACGCAGGGGGATACCGCGTTACACCCATAAGTAAGTTACGGTTTTTTTCCTTTCATTCCGAAAAATAACTTATTTATTAACCGACTTCAAAAAAAGGAGGATGTCATTAATTCGTCTTGTATTTTTTGTTTGTTACCTCATATTTTGCGATTGGGTGAACCGATCTTGATGATTCTTTTTTATATGAAAGTTGATGCTTGTCGTAGGGGTCTCATTTTATAAAGTCCAGTTCTGATGATTGCATCTATGACAAAACCGGATGTCTTCAATTTGTATTAAGCAAGTGCGCGACAAATTGACGGATAATTCATGATCACGGCAACCGATTTCGATGATTCTTTTTTTACGTCAAAGGATATACTTTAAGGGTTGTTGAATAATGGTTTGGTAGGATCTGATCATGTGATCCCTCACAACGCAACGGAACTGTTCAATTCTTAGGAGCACATAATACTCGACAGAATCTTTTATAGGCTATCCGGATATATGAGCCACCTAACATAACGACGGTATGGTCAAGCGGTTGTCATAGTTAAATGTGAAGGTCAATGGAACTCTTCAACGGCTTACAGCAAGGGTGCGATTTATGGTAGAATATATAACTGTCTGTAATCAAATGGCAATGACCTTATCTATATTCAGACAAATTTGTTGTCGGACTATGTGCCCTGCCCATTGCCACTTCTGCTTCGTGATTCTTAGGGCTATGTCGGTGACTTTGGGTCTTCTACGGATCTCCTCATTTCTGATTTGATCGCATAGAGGAACTCCAAGCATAACCCTCTCCATCGCACGCTGACGCTTTTATGACATTACGTAAAATTATTGCCCGTATCAACTTTACAGACAACTTAATTTTTTGTCTAGGTCAGTTAACATGACGGATATGCAATGCTTGTTCCAACTTGACTCTAATAAGTTACTGATGGGCGGTCATCAAGATAAACTTTTGGAGTTAGATCTTAACAATTGGAAAGAGAATGTCATAGTAAGTATAATAAAACAATTGAAATTCAAATAGCCCCTTGCTGTGGTTTATGTGAATTTTAATTTATTTAAACCAGCTGTTTTACATTAAAATGACTTTTGATTTAATTAATTATTTTACAAATATTCACCACTTTAGAAACATACCTACTTGACACATTTTTTTTAAACTTTTGATTGTGCAGTTTAACTATCACTTGGCATTATATGTTCTTAATTATTTAATTATGAATAGTTATGTCCAAATTAGGAAGTAAAAATAACATTGCCAATTTTTTCATAATATTTCAAACCCTGCTTTAGTTCACACTCTTCCTACATTTTATTTTATTTGGGAAAAATACAGGGTAAAAATGCATATCTAGAAAAAAGACAGAAGTTAAACCAATAAAGTTTTCACTATAAACATGACATACACAAAGTAGTACAAAAGAATATAAATAAAGTTATAATTGATTTAAATTAACTTATAAGACTAAATTCTATAAATCTGCTAGGATTATAAAATGTATATACACATATTTATAAACCCATCTCTCCTATGAGTGAGGAAGCCTGTGCCAAGATGTGGGACGTTAATGGGCTGCTACTTACTTTAACACACACACATATATGTATATATACAGTCGATTCCGGATGATATAACGACATTGAAAGGTCCTTATATTTCGGACGTTATTTTCGATAAATGTTATAAGCTATATACACCAGTAGTCATAATAGTCATATGTATGTATTTGTAGTACAGGTATAGATTATGCTAAAGAATTCAAATTAAATGTGGAAAAAATATGTATCACATGATGTATGATGTATATAGACATACATACATAAGATTGCATTCAGTTAATAGATAAGAATATCAAACTGAAGACGAGGCTGCATGATCACAAGGCTTAGTTATTTATCATTTAAAATATTTACATAACAAAATAAAAATATACGAAGTTAGTTCAATAATTGGAAAACAAGTCTTGTTTATATTTATTTGACTTAGAGGAAAGGAAAAAGAAAGATATGTTAGGAATTTCATGAATTTATTTGTCATTAAAATATAAAGTGTCGAAAATTAATAAAAAAGAATTTATTGAAATTTCAAGTGACGAAATGTAAATAAAAATGCCACGTCAATATTAGAAATTATTAATTAATTTGTTTTGAAATTCAAAATTTTGAAAAGAGAATTTAAGAAATATTTTAATTTTAGATTTTATGAAAATTGGCAAATTAAAATGGCACATGTTATTTGTAAATATTAAAACTACCTAACCTTCAAAAGACTTCGTTTCATCAGTAAAAATTTTACCCTCATGCCCCTCAAGAAATTTCACTTCAGAAATAGTTAAAATATTCCTTCATGGATAGTAATAGCATTAAAATTTGTGTTTTATTTACCTGGAACAAGATAACGATTGGACGTATGGCCGATGAAAATTGATAAAGTTTCGTTGTTTTAAGCAAAAATATGTCGGTGTACCCGATGTCGTTATAGACGGTGTAACTGCTTATTACTTTATAAAGAGATTCGCCCGGGACATTGTCTTTTGGTTGTACATATGTATGTATATACATTTTTAATTGATAACACTTCTTTATTCATCCAGTCATTAGGAAGTTCGTAGATGCCGTATGAATTGATTTAATATTACTTGTAGAACATTTCGTCGGAAGGCTGTGCAGTATTACGAAGTGGTGGTGCATCCGTGGTAGCTTGTGGTAGTGCCAATGGGATGGTTACATTGCGTGACATCAGATGCCCTGGAACCGGTGAACAGACCTTCAGGGCACACACCGCCTGCCTCTCAGATTTGGACATGCAGGGTGACAAGCTGATCACCTGTGGATTTACTGAGTCGTGAGTAATTTAAATTTAGACTTACGTTATATAGTCATATCTGAGCGAAATTTGCATATTGGCTCCCTTCTGTACTGTGTCCTATTTACGAGCAATCAAAATCACAAAAAAATCACGAATACAAATACTTTTACTCGCTTAAACTTATTTACTATATATTTCATGGCATCTTGCTGTTCCGAATTAAAAGTCTTTAAAAAATGTTGTAACAAGATTAAAAAGAAAATTAAATGCAACTATGTTATATGTTAAAATGATAATGAAATTAAAATTTATTGAAAATTTAAAATTAAACTCTAGATGTGGGTGTGGATGCTCATGTAATACATTTAAAATAAACTTTATAGAAATGTTAGAAATTTATTGAATTTAATTGTCATTTAAATTTTAAAAGTGTCGTATATTAATACAAATAATTTATTCAAATTCCAAATGACGAATTGTAAATAAACACGCCACGTGTTTTATGTCAATTTTTGAAATTACTAATTAAATTTTGTTTTTGAATTTAAAATTAGCATAATTAGCATTTAAATAGCATAAAAAACACTGCACATCTTAATGACGCTAATCATGCGTTTCACTTCAAAAATCGTTATTTTATTTTCAGCTCCACAACTCCAGTAGCGGAGCCCTATGTGGTAGTATGGGATGTCCGTTGTGTCAAGGGCTCGTCTCTGATGTCCATACCAACTGTTTCTCCACCTCAGTTGCTTCACTTTGTCCCAGCTGTATCAGGACGAGCTGTTGCTGTGGCTAGCGATGGACATGTCACAGTGTTGGATGTCAATGATCCCCACAAACCAGAATCTCAATCCGTATTTCAGGTATGTGACTTTCTGACTTTCTACAATATAGAACAAAATATTATGTAAAGAAAAAAATTATAAATAAATATTCTTTATACTTTGCCAAATGTATTATTATATAATAAAGAATATCTTATCTTTAATAATATACATTCCATGAACTTGTTTGTCCCTACAACACAGACATATAGCTCCTTCAAGTATTATTTTCGAAATAAAAAGTAATTTTTCTAGATGGTTTCATCTGATATAAAAATGGCTATAGATGAGGAAAGGAAGGACCGAATTTTTTTATGTTGTTTTAGGTGGAGACTCATAATTCACAGTGTAGTGTGATGGATGTGTCGTCTACAAGCCAGGCACTTGTCTTTGGTGATCTAGGAGGACATATTCAAATGTTCTCCGCAAAGCAAAACCATGAACCCACCTACAACAGCTTCTCCAGGTATAATTTTTTATCAATAATGTATTTATCAATGAAACGTTGCAATATTATTTAAAAAATACGGAAAATCTTTAATTATTGTATAAAAAAAACACCCGAATCTAGATGAGTTAAATAAGATACAGGTTTATAATACGAAATAAGTATATTTTTTCCATATCCTTGAAGTAGACATAACATTCATAGCATACATATACAATTACAATTCTGGAAAAATAGTTGTCAATAATATTGTAAAAGCAAAGCCATACTCGTCTCGATACAATTATTTATTCCTTCTTTATCAGCCATTCAATCTTCCATACGAAGTCGTAATTCAAACATAAACCACTTTCTTCTAATTTTCAATATGGAAGGTAATTCCAGCCTTGCTTGCCAGTACCAACGCGCCGACCACTGAACTAAGCATAAATCCTCTTTGGCGCTCTGCATACCCTCTGCCACTTGTCCGTCAATATAATATAATAGCTATCGCATTCCGCTGCTAAAGCTGGATCCAAGGGCGCATAACATTATATTGACACTAATATTTAAACTAATATCATGAAAAGTTAACATTTGTATTTTAGTATATATGTTTATAATGTTTTCACACAAAAACTACTGGACCGATTTCATAAATTTTTTTACCATTTGAAAGCTGCATTATCACTGACTGTCACTGGCATATTACTTTCTCAAAAAATAGAGACCTCTAATAAAAATGCATTAATGTAACCCAAGGTGTCAAATATTGATGATAGAACAAAAAAAGTTCTACAGTATTATAGAACGTATATCTACAAAAAAATCCAAGATACTAATATCCAACTACTGTACTTATGCCACTAAGACGACTTTTTTACATTTTAAAAATTAATAAAAATGACAACATATTTCTGTATGAATCCTTAAATAAATATTTTATTAAATGCCGTTTCAATAACTGTAAAATACCTCTTAAATTATTACAACCGGACATTCTATTCTAATGAAATAACAAATTTAAAAATGTTATAATAGAATATAGTAGTATAGCGATAGCTAAATTAATTTTGTTTTCAATGCACCATTTTATTTACATGCCGCGGGTCATTGCTAGTTATATTATAGTCAGTAATGTTATATAAAAAAATGTGATATAACAGTGACGGGTTGATTGTAACTCAAACCGGCATAGCATATCCGAGTGTGAGGGATCAGTCGTATTCACAATAGGAAATTCACATTTTATCGCTTTCTAAATATATATATAAATGGAATCTATCAAAAGTAAATTTTAGAAAATTCCACCCTTAAAGGGCAGTGCGGGTATGTTTCTTATTTGTAAAACAATTTGTCTAATTTCATGAAAATGCTACCAAAAAAAATTGCGCGTAGACGAAGTCGCGGGTTCGGCTAGTTAAGTATAAACGATATGATAAGTTATTGAAATCTGTATAAAATCTAAGCTAATAAGAATAGACGAAAAGTATTCTATAGGAAATTTGAATATAAAATAAACTCTTTAATTAGTAAAAGTCGCAAGCCAATGTGAGCAGCCCTAGGAGGCCTTTAAGTTTCTAATTTTTATATTTCATCTTTTTAGAGCTACTGAATTTGCTAGTCCAGCACATAACCTGCCATACGCCAGTTTCAATGACAGAAACTTTCGGTTCTCATCCGTTCCTTTGCCTCCACTTACCACTGGTTCCAGGTGGTTTAATGAGCTGCCTCCTGAATTTTATCGCAAAATTTACAGGTAACTTTTAACATCGCTTCATTATTAGAGGTCCGGGGTCCGATTGCCAGCTCTGAATTTCTAGGTCTTGACTTGTGGAAGCTGTTGACCTTTGTTACTGCCATATTTGACGGCGTCACTAGCGCAATAGTGCGAGAACTTGTTTTGCTAGCCTGGACTGGTGGGAGTCTCTTCGACCGTGTTTAGTTACCACCCTGCGAGCAAAGACGTACCGCTAAGCAAAGAGATTTGTGTTCAGGTACGATGCTGTGTACAAAACATAAGAAGTGAATTGCCTATTACCAGATTAGCACGCTTCCATATTACACTGCATTGTTAGTTATTATCAGTTGTGATCTCAGTCAAGCGCTAACATATAAGCAATAATAAAAAAAACGGCTAATAATCAAAACTATGTCTTTCAAAGTTGTATAAAAACTATATTAACCTAGCCGTCTCGAAGCGTGGGATTTAAAATACCTCATGTTTGGGTTTTATTTTAATAATTCGATCATTAGAAGAGCGACTACCTTCATATTTTTGAAAATCATTAAAGCATTAAAAATAAACCTTTTCCTATATTTTAAAATCCTAAATATGCCGTGCCTTGATTAATCTAGGTTCTATCGCGGTCCGTTCGACTCGCTCACAAACAGAAGGAGATTCACGTCATAACTGATTTATTCCTAAATAACTCGTTAGGATGTTCTAGTGTTAGAGGGCATAATTTCAAGTGATAGAATTTTGCAAGGACTGTACCGTTTAATTAGTAATAATTATTATTTTAGGAGACCAAAACCCATTGATCCTGAAATCCTCAGAACAATGAAAATGCAAGGTCCTATTGGATATGCACCAAATCCAGGAACCTCCAGGCGTAATCAGGTATAAGCAAAATTTAGAAATTCTTATTCCATCTGACCTGAAAACGTATACTCCCCTTCTGTTTATTTTATACTCGCACTATCATTTCTTATTTTAATGTCCTATTTTATTACAGATGCCGTACATCGAAGAGAATCAAGAGGAAGCACAATCTTCCACGTCTAATAACACCAGTTTTAATATTCAGCCGATACCTAGATGCTATTTGAAGGTAAGCGGAAAAACCTATCACACGGCTTAAACTCTTCCGGATGAAATGTGTCCTTGGTCTATTGTTAGTACGTAGATCACATGGCCTCTATTGGCTACACTCAATTTAATTAGGAAGGTTTACTGATATAAATATGTCACGTGGACTCTACCGTGGCGCGTATCAATTGTATTAATCTTTTTCAGATCGATATTCGCTTCAGTAGTCCCAGATCTAACGACGAAGTTGGCGTTTTGAACAAAACAGGATTTCCTGCACTCGAGTCTACACTACCCAATTCCTATTGCAATTCTATGTTGCAGGTAAATAAACTAAATATAATTTTTAGGGGTGTGCGAATATCGTTTGAATCGAATATTATTATTAGATTCGAACTTCGAATCGAATTATTCGAAATTCCACGAATAATACGAAAGAATAATTCTAAAAAGTTCGAACAATTTCAAATTTTTTGAATTATTCGCGAATTAAAATGAGATATCTCTGAAACAGTCTATCGAAATATTCTACTTACGAATAATATATTTTTCGTTTAAAAATGAATGATCCAGAAAATGGCTCAGTTTCAATATTTTCGTCTCTGTCGGCACCATAAAAAATCTAGATTTTCATCACGGAGCCATTTGCTTATATATTTCTACAATTTGCAATTTGTTGTGCAACAAAATAGTCGATTGAAGGATAGATTATAGACTGTTAAATTTATATGAATATTGAAGATAAGAATCCCTGATTTGAAAATTCCCGAAAATTCACTAATAATTTAATAGTATATGAGTTTTTCGAGTTATTCGATTCGAGTTTCTAATCGAATATTAACGAATTATTCGTTCTGAATTATTTTGCATGATGGCATTTCTCTAATCAATAATTGTTATATGTTGATGTGTATAGTATATTTGCATGTAACTCGACGCTCTCCTGCCCAAACCTATTAAAATTATTGGTTTAAAATAATAAAAGGTGTATGTTTGATCATAGTATAGGTAGTTTATTAAAATACTGCCGCCTCCAAGTAAAGATTTCGATACAAATTGTTGTAAATCTTAAACCATTAACTTCAAAGTACATTTTACATAACAAAGGTATCTATTATTGCTATAAAATATCAGTTACTGTTGTTGCTATATTGACGGTTTTGGTATTTATTTCATCAATTTTATAAGATTTGCCTTAATTTGTATGAAATTATTATTAACTTTGCCATTTTTACCTATAAATGATGCCGCGCATTCGGGCAGCTCTATTTAAATGTCCCTATATAAATGGTACTATAAAGGCTTTTTGAATAATAAAATAAGATGATTTTTTGTCTATCTTAAAACGTAATTAAAGATAACATTGAAAGTTAATGCGAAGAACGATTTATAGAAATATTTTTACAAATTATAAACAATTAAAAATCCGATAAAATTTAAAAAAAACGAGATTAGAAACACGACGACTACGAGGTATGACAATTAAGTAATGAGACTGATTTTATTGCCGCGCTTGTGGTAAACCTGTGACCTTAAAATTCCCTTTCACTTATTCCGGCATCCCTCCCCTCTCCATTGATATGTGTACCATCGCTCTAGCTTGTTTAGTTCGCCTGTTGCGTCAAGTTGGGTAGACGTGTGTTTGTAGTGCTCGTCACGAAAATGGAAAAACCAAATCAAGAGCAACTCGTCACGATAAAATTTTGCGCTACATTGGGCAAAACAGCTTCGCTCTTACTCGTGCCCAGGTGTTTCGATGGCACAAAGAGTTTAAGGAGGGGCGTGAAAGCGTGGAAAACGAGACGCGGAGTAGGAGACTTTTTTGATAGCCGTGGAATCGTCCACAAAGAATTCGTTCCACCGGGGAAAACTGAATCAAGTCTACTATTGTTGTAATGTGAATCAGTCTCATTACTTAATTTTCATACCTCGTATTGCCATATTTTTGACGTCATAATGTTATGTAAGTAATTAAATCTAAATCACTAACGGGTGTTAGTGTTCTGGATTTAATACTGTGGGAAAAACTAAACATTGTGACGTCACCCGTAGTCAGGTTAGTTCGGGTAGTTTCGACGTGCGTGGCTACTCTGTTTAGAAATAGATTTTTCATCGTAGCGAAAAAATGTAATTACTATTTTTTATTAAACTTATATCATTTTTTTTCATTTATCCCACAAAGTTATTTTTTAGTCAATTATAATTGTTTTATTATAAGTAATGTTTAGTCACTAATATTATATCATTTAAAACATAGGAACGATGCGTTGAGTATAACTTTCTCGTTACTTTAGTGAATGAGCTGATTGAAACGAGCGTTACATAGCCGAGCGTGATGCTCATTGTCATTCAAATAAGGTCGCTGTGCACCTTATTTGAAGTGTTAAGAAGTTTTCAATTCAAAAACATAATTTGTTACAGGTGCTTTATCACATTCCTCCATTGAGAGCAGCCATGCTTGCTCATACTTGTGCAAGAGAGTATTGTCTCAGCTGTGAACTTGGTATGTTTTTTTTTCATGTAATATTACCACTTGACTGTGATCTTATTTGATGGTATGGTATGGTAACGGTCAACTTGCATTTAAGATATTTTTAAATTTCTGTAATTTTGTTGATTTTAGCACTCCATTCATGAACCTAGGTTTATAAATGCAAAATCTTGGGAAATATTTGAATGGCATATTACTTTGTGCAATTAATAATTAATTATTTATATGTAATTCATCTACCTAATATTATATACCATAATTATATCCTTGTGTCCTAACTCTGCCTGTTTACTGTCTTTTGAAACTGTTAATCTTTCGGTCCGAAAGTATTAAAAAAAATAAGCGTGATCCGAACGGGGGTACCAAAAGACTTCTGTTTATTTCTATGGAAATTAGAAACAGATCATCAGAGAAGATGATCAAAGAATATTAAACTGTTTATAAAGCTTTTGTTTACAAAAAAACGATGGAAGTAACTCTTTAAATACTCACGTTATTAAATTAAAACGTTTTGGATTTCTAATTTACCGCTTCGGGGCGGCTAGGTTAATGTTTCCTGGATAAGAGAGCTTTTTATACCTCAAACTATTTAATTAATCTTGCTCTATTTTGTATGTTATTTTTTGATATCAATTTTAGGAAATTACAATTTCTACTTTGTCAGAGTCTGGACTAGAGGCTTCGGCCGTGGCTAGTTACCATACTACCAGCAAAGACGTATCGCTAAGCAAAAGATTTGTGTTCCGGTACGATGTTGCGTAGAAACCATAAGATTTAAATTGCCTCTTACTAGAGTAGAGCGCTTCCATCTTAGTCTGGTATCATCACTTACCATCAGTTGCTTCGCTTATCATAGTGAAGCGCTAAACTGTCAACAATAAAAACAACTATGTATGAAGATGTTACACATGTATCGTTGATAAAATTTCAGGGTTCCTGTTTCGTACGTTGGATACATCTGGTGGCGCTCCGTGCCACGCTAATAATTTCCAGCGTGCGTTCCGTACTGTGCCCGAAGCTGCTGCTTTAGGCCTCATTCTGCCCGATCGCGGAACAGATAACAGGCCCGATCTAGCTACACTTATTCAGGTAACATCAGTCTTCACCGCTCGAAAGCAAACACTTAGTGACACGGAAATTATTGTTTAACAAAACTTTAGCGTTATGCTGCTAAACCCAATCTGAGTGTAGTTCGAATACAAATTTCCGCCTGTTTCTTTTGTAATAATTTTGATCTTATCTTATAAATCGATGATCGCCGATTGCGCGCACGTAAAAGCATATCTCATTGTCATGTTCTGCCTGCCCCGAGTGTGCAAGCAAGAGCTCGGAATAAGCGACAGAGAGGCGCGATCGGTTTCCGATTGTTCGGATTTTGACACATCTCTCTTTTGATTTGGCCTTCATTCCTTTTGGTCTTCTCCATAGGCCGATGCATCCAAGTAGAAAAGATACAGCGGCAGCATACAACCTACGCGTCAATTGTTTTGTCATCTTTATAAAGTGAAGTGAAAAGTTAATCCATCAATAATTTCTTTGCTAAAGCAATCACCTAACCGACAACCTTTGCGTAATGGAAACTGTCAGTGACAGAAAGTAGGTTGTAGTATAAAAAAGAGATACTTAAAATGACAACACGCAAGACAAATAAAAATAATAATAGGTTTAGGTCTTACCTTTAAACTTAGGGACTGAGTTTAAATTGTGTATTTCGTTATTCACAGAGCTGGAACCGCTTTATGCTTCATCAAATACATTCCGAAATGCTTGAAACGCGTAAGAAAGAGAAAGAAATGACTTATATCACTCAGAATAATACGCCTACAAAAACGACTATAAAAAATAAACTGCTGAACGGCCACTTTGATGGATATCAATACAATGCAAAATATATGGGTCCACCTGTTTGCGAGGACGACTCGCAGGACTTTGAAGAAGCCTGGCGTAACAATCATGATGAGGGTATGGAATGATACCGATTATTATTTTTTTTTCTTAAATTTATGTTTATATTATAGATAGGTGGTTATTTTGGCACAGACTGGAAAATCTTATCTTAATGCTATGTTTGTTTTTTTACTACTGATAGATTAGCGCTTGACTGTGATCACATCTCATGTTATTTGATGGTAGTCTAGGCAGGCAGGTGCGCTAGTACGATTGTTAAGAAACAATTTACCTGTTATGGTTTTTATACAGTATCGTACTGCAACACATATCTCTTGCTTGGTAGTACGTTGTTACCGGTAGAGTGGTAGGTAGCCACGGCCGAAGCCTCCGACTAGTCCCGACTTAGACCATTTACAAAATACAATTTCCTAAATTTTCTCTGCTGGAAAGCGAACCTGAACCACAGCTACTGAAACGAGTACTTGCGTCATTGCGCTAACGAGGTCGTCTAAGCTTCTAGGTAAGCGTGTTTACAACTTAGACCTTTGCATCAGGCTTTATTGAAGGTCAAGCGCAAGCCTATCGTGTGACAGGCGCATGAGGGTAAAACTTTTACTGAAGAAACCCGTCACCATAATATGTGCAGCGTCACTATGCTAATTCGTTTGAAGGTTAGGTTGTTTTAATATTTACAAGTAAAATGTGGCATTTTAATTTACCACTCGTCGTTTAATAATTTAATATACTACTTTCAAAAAATGTAAAATAAAATTTAATTAAAAACTTTTAATAATTACAAAAAACACGTGACATTTTTATGTACAATTCATGACATGAGATTTCAGTAAATGATTTGTGTTAAATTTCGACATTTTATATTTTAATGACAATTAAATTTCTAACATAGCCTCCGTTTTCTTTCCCTCTAAATCTCGGAAATCTAAAAGTATAGATTTGTATAAATGTAAACAAGACTTAAAAAATTGTTTGCCAAAGAAGTGTCACTCTGACATGTGTACTTTGTACGCACGCACTTATGATTTTTCTTTTTCGGTATGTAGTCTCATTATAACCCTCGCTTTTCCAGTTGTGGAAAACAACCACGTCCAGGAAGAAAAGCATGACCTTTCCAACAGTTCTCAGCACACTGATAATGAGGAGTCGGAGATATCCCAGCTGTTTGCTATTGGTCGCCAACAGGTTAACCGTTGCACTAAATGCAACAAGGAGGTAGGTTTTGATCCCTTCTTCTAATTGATTTTATACAACACAGTAAATAATAATCAATTAAATTGCTCAGTCAAGCTATTTTATTAAATAGAGTACGTTCAAGCAACACTTTCCCTTACCTTTAAGTATACATATCTAGGAGGTATATTACTTCACTTTTTCATACTGTTAGTACAAAATTGTGGTTTTTATCTTTGTATGTAGTTTGTTAATGCAACACTTTCCCGTTGCCTTTGCCTATACAGGTGTGGGAGGTACATTATTCCAATGTTTTATATTGTATGTACAAATTTGCGGATATTTTAGTAACTCTTCTTTTGCCTATACAGATATGGGAGGTAAATAACTCCACTATTTAGTCGATACAAAAATATAAAATTACATTTTTGTATATTATTTCTATTGCTCAGGTTCCCAGTTCAGGAGTCACGTACATGGTTTTATTTTTATGCCAAATTCATAGATAACTTATATTTTCTCAATATTGGGTCGCGAACAGAATATAATCTAGTATGATAAAAAAATTTATTCAGTATTGAATTATAGTATATTTTCATTGTTAGAAATTCATGAAATTTTAGTAAAAAATATGTATCGGTCCAAGTGTACTGACATATGGGAATAGGGAATTTGTAATGTAGAGTTTGCTATCCATTACCTTTGGCTTTATCAATGTAAGAGGTAAATTACATAAGATCTGATATTACACACACTAAATTAAGCTTATATGACAATAAACCCGAGATAATGACTACAAAAGTCTATATCATGTTTACTTTTGTTTGTATGATACCAAAAGTAGAGTAATTTTCCTCCTAAGTTTGTATTTCGAAAGGTAAAGGAAAACATTTCATGATATAAGAGTATTTTATCAGATTGTACAGACTTTGTTTCTCTAAACGTTGAAATATTTAAGTGTCATACTAAAAATTGTAATTAAATTTTATTGCGAATGTGTAACGATTTAGATAATTTCGATGTACGTGACTGTGTAAGGAAATAAAATGGCATTTTTTAATTTTGTTTTTATCACCATTGGAAAAATAATTCCAAATTAGGAAAGAAAGCAACAAATACCTTTAAATAACTAAAATTTCAAATTGGTATTGATGTTCTATGACTGTTTTTATGTTAATATTGTCAATTTGTTGTTTCCTAAGTATAGAGAGTCAATTCCAAATCTAGTTCCTTTGAGTCTTTGGCGTTCGGTTTAAATGACTTTATAACATTTATGAATCTAGGCGACATATAATAGGTTTATATAAGAACGACATAGATATCTACTAAAGCTAAGTAAATCCAGTACAACGTCACTAACCCGAGCGTGATGGTTAATTTTCCTTCGCCCCTATGAAAGACAGCACTTGTAAACATTTGTAATTGACTCACTATACACATATTAAAAAAAGAATTCAAAAAGAAATTTTTACGATTTTTGTTGGTTTCTCATCATTTTAATGTTGTGGTGACTAAGCATTAATTTATATTGAATTGGTTTAAAAAACAAACATTTAAGACTAACAACAATTTTGGTGATTTTTTTGACATTACCCTGTATTAACGATATCATAACAAAAGCACAATATAGTAAGCAATTTCAATTTTATAATATGTTCGTGTTATGTAAAATTTTGAATGTTTTTTTGGACAGCATCATAGCGAGGGTTTTACTTAAATGTACTTTTTCATTGTCAGGAGCAACGCGAATGAGTTTAATTGGCGTTTGAGCTGTTGGTAGTGAAGAGAACGGCGGGTTCTTAGAACAGTAGCGTCCCTTGAAACTGCACGTCATATTATAATCCACATAATTTATTGATGTCTAAAATGTATTCTTCTGTAGTGCAATATAATCGTGTGAAAATGTCGAGCGTTTTCTTTATAATGTTTCTTTTTTGTTGATTGCCATTCTCCCTGTCTTTTGTTTTAATATAAAATAAGTATATTCGCTCGCTATAAGCTACTAGGGACTTATTTAAACTATAAATATGAATATTCTATTTACATATATAAGAAATATTTAAACCGATTTAAAGTGTATCAGTTAGGATTAAACTAAAATATATTGTTTTAACTGTAAAGTTACTTAGATATTTAAAGTTTCGTGACTATAAATGGGTAAATTTTCGCAACTTAAAAATTGAGTAAACGTTCGTTGATATCTCAAAGCCTGGATAAAGTTTCATTAATATTTCCAAGGCCTGGTATTCTTTCGTGAATATGTCTATTGCCGGTTATAATCCCTTGCATATTTCAAAGCCTGGCTAAATTTTCGTTAATATCGCTGTTTCCGGGTAAAGTTTCGTTCTAATCTCATTGGCCGGGTAAAGTTTCTTTATAATCTCATAGGGCGGCTAAATTTTAGTTAACATCTCCAAGGTTGGGTAAATTTTAGTGAAAAATTTAAAGGTTATGCCATAGGCAGTGGCGTCGCTAGCATTCAAAGATAGGGTAGATGTACAAGGGACGAATTGCTCGTATCATATTTAGATTATAAAAAGAACTATAATTAAACAAATTGACATTTAGGCGCACTTTAAGAGCCACACTATACATTTTTTTCGGGAATTTCGATTAGAAACATGAAATTAGCCTATTTGCATATATGTATTTTGACGTGTCGGGAAACATGGTTGAAACTTACATGCACTGTAGTTCGATAAAATCTCAATCAATTTTTGTTTATTAAACTAGCTTGTAATAATAAACTGTATATCGATGTCTCTTACGTATACATGGTTAACTTGCATTTTAGACATTTTAATATTTTTGTAATATTGATGACTGATCTGGTGATCATTATTTCGTATACATGTAGCTATTAAAACACACGATACTTGAAAACACATCTTTAGTACAAAAAGTGGCACAATAATAAATAATACACATTTGAAACATTGTCGTATAAAATTAGAATTTTATACTTGACCTTTTATACATAAATATCGTCGATATTATGGCGCCACAATGTACTGTTAGGTATAACATGAAAAAAAGTTTATATTTTGCTTTTGTTCTCATTCTTTCTTATTTTACTATGAAATGTCTTCTACTTTTAAGTTGCTGTTACGTTGTTCATGCTTTCTGTGTCATGCTTTATTTTTTTTTAAATATTATATATCATTATCTACATTGCACCACTATGACATGTTGTGATCTATTCCGATATTACTCCTTTTTTTCATACTTCTTTATGTATATTAGTAGCATTAATACACTTATCACAGTTTTCTGTTACAACCAAAAGTGATTGCAACAAATTCATTTAGTTCAGGTAGACAAATAAACCTCACTAAAACATTTTGAAAAGTTATTTGAAAAATGTAAATTGTTCACTGTTATTTTTACACTTCACATTTATACCCTGTATTTGTAATTTCATTTTCATTACATTAGCTTCAGCGCTGTACATTAACATACTCATTATAGTGTTAATAAATTTGTGTATAGGTATGTCTTTACGTACACATATGTGTGTGAGTGTGTGTGTATAGATTATTTTCTTTGTTTTTACATTTCTAAATTTAGTTTGCAATGGTAAAGTGTTTTTCTCCTTGTGCATTATTATACCATGTCTCATTGAGTAGTCTCTTATGTCAAAAGGCTTCTGGAAGGCATATCTTTCTCTGATAAGAATTGCTTTGTTCATCTGTTTAGGTTATATATTCAATATGATATGTAAATAAATTAACAAGCCGAAAGCTAAACAAATCTAAATCTTCCATTTCACAGTAGGATTCTAGCGACGCTACTGATCGTGGACAATATCCTACGGCTTTGTTACATAGAGATTATTAATTACTAGGAAGAACGTGAATCAGTAGTATTGGCGTGCGCGCTACAGTACGTACCGAATACAGAGGGTGAAAAGGGGGGGTTCTTAGAGCTAGTGCGGGCGTCGCTAGCGTCGCGTCGCTCCACCCCTGCCTGGTGTGAGCATTGTGCGAAGTTTACTCCTACCACCCAAAGGGGCAGGATTCTCAGGTAATTCTTCAATGGAATTGGGATTTTCCCTAAGGAAGACTATTTTTAAATTTAGGGTTATATTGGGCCGTTCATAGAATATGTTACGCAAAATTTACATGATAGGATCTCTAACCCTTACAAAACCTTCTTGTTAATATTACGTTATGAATGATACATGGCATATGGCCATATATGCCAATATGATATATGACAATAAAAAAGAGAAAAATAATACAAGAAATAAAGACAGACTTGTAACGCCATATTTTAGAATGAAGGATGCCTACAAATCATTTGTCGAGTTGTACATATTCATTTTTAACGAGAGACCTCAATCGGTTTTGAATTTTCCTGGCAATATTTCAAGAAATACATCAAAAACATTCTTTTACAAAAACATATTATTTTATATTTAAGCGATAAAAATATTTCAACTTGAGTCCTGTTGCACATGAAGCTAATTAATACGCATTGTAAGCTATATTTTAAAAAGTAACTATTGTGATTCTCGCCGGTATCCTCTCAGTGTAATCAACGCTTCGAACCTGTGATAGATTTTTACCAAAGATCAGACTACTGACGATTCAAAAAGCCTTTTGAGCCTACTAAAATAATGAATGAAATTAAAAATATATAGTAAAATTAATTGACTGAAGTTTCTATATTCTTAATCGTTTGGAATTATAAAACTCAGTAACTCATAAAGTATCTATATAGAAATAATCACCTAGAACCATTGCCTGGAGGGAGATGAGGGATAAAGATTTAAACAGTAAATTTTGTATTATCCTAAGGGATCTAGATACTTATCAAACTAATTTGTTACCATCATCATTCCTTCGGGCAAAATTACTGTATAAATTAATTTTAAACATAAAACATTTTAAATATATAGTATTATTCAGGAGGTTTTATATAGAGAAGAAGAGCTTATAAGAGAAGCCTTAAAGGTAAATAAAATAAAAAAAGCGTTCATGTATGTTTCCTAAATATGTATAACCGACATTGCACTCTTTGGCCGTCAGAACTATAAAATATGGAAGGAATCACTACGAAGTAATACTGAAATAGAGCAAAAAGTGGTGCAAACGTTTACTAAGATTTTTAAAACCACCATGTAACATATCTTCCTGCTGTAAGTGCAAACGTATTTATGAATGGCCCATAACACATTATTCAGAATATTGATCTTAAGAAAAGAGATTATAAATAATGCGAAAAAAAATATGTTGGCAGCATTAGCCCTTGTATTTATTAAAAGAGTATTAAGAAAGGAAACTGATTTCATAAGTTACTCAAAAGTAATTGCATCTTTCAATCCGAAATTAAACTACTAGTACAAGAAAAATACTTTAATAAGCTTATGTAAATATAGATATGTCCAATATAACATATATATTACAAATAACTCATGGAAAGAAAAACAGCTTGAAATTCTAGTGACAATAGTACTATTTATAATTATAACATCATATAGTACTAACTATTGTCAATTAATGTAATTTTTCTCACGCATAATAAAATACTTCAAATATTTCTATTCGCTATTGGATAATGAAGAAGTTTGCTTAAAAATAGGTTTCTTGCCCGGTTTCACCAACCCACTCTTCTCCCTCCTGAGGTTTGTGTCCCGTAAGTACATTTAGGGGTCAGTTAAGTGAAATGTTTCTATAGCTAAGGTGTCCTCTAATTTGGCGATGCTTTAGGGAATATTGGTGAAATCGGGCATTAGTGTGAATAAGGAATCCTGATGAAGATTAAGAAAATTGTGGTAATGATAAGTCACTTGACTTAGTTTACATTGAATTTAGTGCGAAATAATTGTAATATACTTGTCAAAATCAATACAAGTCATATATACAAATTAACCTATCAAGTTGATATACTAAAAACGACATCTGGAAGAATGCATTTTATCTAAATTGGTTTAAATTAGTTGATTTGTTATATATAACACGTTCGTGTATAGGATTTAGTACTGGCCAATGATTTACCCGCAAATGTGACTCGAATGCCACAGTAATCAAAGCTTTTACGATTATATTTGTTATGGTTAATTATTAACGTTTATTGGCACACGAAATTCATTCATGAGGAGGTAATTGTAACACACGACGCAATGTGTCAATAAAAATACTGAAGTACAAAATATTTATATCAAACATGGGTGCTGTACTGTCCATTAATGTCCTTATTTCTAGATTTCGTATAATCATCTAATACATATTGTAAATTCAAGAAAGGAAAACGTTCATTTCTTGTAACAATTCTAATTTACAGATTGCCACCTATACTGGCAATAAATTGCGGTGGTGTTTCGGCTCACGAGAAGGCATTTTGGGCTAAAGGTGTCCAAAAAGAAATGGTAAAAAACAATTTAAACATACAACAATGGCTTATAATTGCTTTTAAAGTTTCAGCTTTCCAACATTCTACATATTAAAATACCTAAGAAATATAGCTGATAAAGTATAGAACTTATACGTTATTGTGAATTAAATATGTACGAAGGTATGTCAAAGGTTTCGCGGATATGTAGGGTATTTTCTTTTCAATTAATTCCCTTCGTAGTAATCAGACTTAACTCATAGAAATTATAAATAACGTAATGTTGGGAAAATTCGCAAAACTTTCGACTCGCTTCTTCGCCGATCATTTCTTCGTGTTCTTTTAATCGTGGTCTTTTTACATATTGAATAAGAATTCAAAACATCAGGTATGTTCTGGTGATAAGAGATTAGGTTAGTGTTAATATAACACACCTTTTAAATTTCTCGCCTTTTCTCCATTAAAACATTTTGTTTGTAAGATAATCTAGTCCCCAAACAAAGTCGCCGTCAATCCGGATGATTGACAAAAGTAATTGATTTAATCTTCGACATCTATCCATACTTTAATCGATTGCGTTGAAATTTGCTTTGGTTCAATTTGTTAATAATTAAAATTATTCTATCATCTTAGGTTATCACCTTAACAGCCAGACCATAAGAACTATCTTGTAAATTATCACATGTGGTTTCTTGTCCTGAAGGAAAAGATAAATATACAGAGATGATATGACAAGATTTCTTTCGAAATGGTAGTAATATGGAATATTGCAGTTCGAATTTCGGTTTGCTGATTTGGTTGGAGATATTTGCCGTTTGGCTTTTTAAATATACATTATATAAAAAATAATGATTGAATAGTAATAAAATTGCGAAAATTTTGACC
This sequence comes from Elymnias hypermnestra, assembly GCA_015832385.1. Lineage (NCBI taxonomy): Eukaryota > Metazoa > Arthropoda > Insecta > Lepidoptera > Nymphalidae > Elymnias > Elymnias hypermnestra. The sequence goes on from JACTOM010000012.1 coordinate 2,328,709, forward strand.
TACCCTCATACAAAATAAGATCAATATTTTGATCAATGCTACACATTTTTTTCGATATTATGTTTCGCGGGTAAACATAAAGACAGCCCTGATATTTTGTATTTTAACGATGTGTAATTACTGGAAATATATTATATATCATAGTTTCGTTAGCATCCATTTTGTTAATACGCTTTGAATTGAAAAATTGCTTTCTTTATTGCAATAACAAATGAGCAGACTTAAAAATGATTGCGCAATCTAATAACAAAAATGCTTATTTTTCATAATGTCATATATTTTATTTAGGTCGTTCTCTACAAAAATACTCCTTTAGTAATGTCTTTTCAGCCTGAAGCCACAAAAAGAAGTGGCAGTGGCAAACCATGTCGTTACGGCTTACATTGTGCTAGACCTGGCTGTAGATTCAAGCACCCAGAACGGTAACTGTCATTAGTTTTCGTAGAATATGCTTGTTTATGGCCCATTCATTTAATTTGGTATATATTACTGGTGTACTACTTAAGTCTGAAATTCTATTATACATTATTTGGCAATTTGCCATGTTTCCATAGAAAGCAGCCAACATTAATTTATGGACTGAAAACCAATAGTTTACAATCTGTTATACAGTTTTCTGAACGCTTATAGCGAAAATGCCATATTGGAGCTCAAATGTCATATTCGTATTTGTTCTAAGTAATTTTATAGTCTATTCAAGATAGCACTTTTAAAATATCCTATAGTTACAGCTACTTTTTATATTATTTTCAATTTATGAGTGTGATAATATTACAGAACGACTTAAATTATAAAGTTGGGAGGGTTCCTTCTCGCTCTATGATAATTGAAACTTGTAGAAATATTCTTCACACTCTATTAGTTTTAGTCTAATGTTTAAACAGCAGTTACTAAGCGGTTTAGCTATATATAAATTTGGAAATGCATAGTATTATTTACTTCGTCAATTTTGTTTATTCTAATTAATCGTAATAACACCATCAAGGAACTAATCTAAAACGATTTTAACCTTTCCGGCCCTTCGTATCAAAAAATTACGCATGATCCGAACGGGGATACTAAATGACCCCAGTTCATTCCATATTGCGCTCCCATGGGGCGACTGAACGACATATGCCATACAAATCAGCGAAAACGAAAACCAACCTTAAGAAAGAGCAAGGCAAATGTCCAGTGCTGTATATTGGGTGCTACCGCGTTAGTTTGAGTCATAGAAATAACAATATTTTTACAATATATAAAGAAAAAGGCTATTCTATTACTCTAGTTATTAAATTAACTAAAACTCATACATGGGGGACATCAAATCTGCCGCTTCGGGTCGGTTAGGTTAGAATTCATTGAAATTCTTATAACAATCTTAAAGTTTATACGGTGTCTATTGTATCATGCAATTCTCTAAACTAAATCTTTATATAAATGTTGGAGATTATTAGGAAATGGTTATCAGTTTTTCATTAAATCTGAGAATGAAGAAAGCAAATTTTAGTTTAGAGAACCCACTAGAATCGACACCAATGTCATATGTCGATTAACGAGTTTCAGTATCATTTGAGCGCCATGTGTATTATTCAAGTTGTTGGAAAAAAACTACGTAAGTCGTAGATAATTATTTATTTTCTTGTTCTTAGAATTACAGCCTTTGCGTCGATTATGGTCAGTATTTATTTTCAGGCCGGTAGCCGCTTCACAAAGTAATTCCATAAAAAATTTCACACCAGAAAATAATTGCATTTTACCACACCAATTGCATATACGACTGCAACCAGACGGCGATGTTTTAATCAATGACAAGGTGAGACTCAAAACACTAAACCTAAAAACATAAAAATGAATATACAAAAAGTCTATATAAACTGATAGGGAACAATTGGCTTTTTGAAAAAAAAAAATGTTATAGATGTAGAGCTTATATATAAGTTTTGCAACGAAGCCCTTTTAAAAATTAAAAAGTAATATTAAATTAAAAATTAATTTCTGAACCAAGTACCGAAAACAAGCCGACAGTATCCGAACGAACCCGAGTGTGTGTGACGTCACAATATTAACATGTCTTCGCAATCGTATATATAATTAGTAAAATATTTTTTATGACGACACAAACATAGCGAACAGTCGTTGTGCGTATAAATTTTTAATTGAAATTGAAAATATCAGTTTACTCTCATACTTAATACAACTTTTATGGTATTACAATAATATAGATATATATTCTGCACACCCCAATATTTGTTCATTTATATAGAAGCAGGAATGTTATGTATTAATTAATAGAAATATGTGCTTTAAAGGCCTTATCGTTTTAAGGTTATAGTCTGGTGGAAGAGAGAAAACTAAAGTTTTCCAGTACTGTTCAAGTTTATTTGTATTTCATATAGAGGAACAAATAAACAAATATTACATGGTTTTGTTTCGGCAACAGTTACTAGAGAAAAATCGCTTTGACTAGATTAAATATGAATAAATAACAATACGTAGCGTTTCTGCCTGTTATAAAGCGATACGAGACTTGAATTAACATTGTTGCCTATGGTTTTCTATTTGGAGAGTATATATAATTAATAAAATATATTTAAGTCTAAATATGGTAAGTATGATAATAGTATTGCAAATGTAATAAAACACATGTATTTTTTCAAAAAATTTTGTGTATCCCAAATTTTTATACAATATTCAAGGGTAAAGTTTTAAAATTGCTTGAGGGTATTAATAGAAGACGATACCTTGAAGGTAACATTTGTTTGTATAATAAGGTCTGCATTCTGATTTTATAATAATTTATGATTTAAGAGATTTATTTTTCTGTTTCAAAAAGAATTACAATTCACTTATTTGAAACAACACATTACAATGTTTATCACAAACAATAGTTTTGTACCATAATAAAAAAAAACTTGTTCGGTATGTCGAACGCTACAGAGATGTGCGTGGACGAGATGTGCTTTACAGGCGATTGAAAGTTACGTTGAATTTATTTATTTTTATTATTATTATCTTATATGAAAAGCGTTAGGAATAAGTAGTAATTATTTTTCATTTTGTAAATGTGTCTTAAGGAGTTTTTTATAATTGTAAATACTTTTACATTCCTTAATTCCTTATTACTTGGCAGATTGTTATATATTTGTACACTTTCAAAGGTGATATTTTTCTTTCCATAGTTAGTTCTTGGTTGGCCTAAAATGATATCATTAGCACTTTGAAGTCTTTTTAAAATTGAGTAATTATTTTTATTTATTAAAGATTTGTATGAATGTCCCTGTGTAATATTTTTCAAATTAGGAGACATGTAAAGTATTTGTAGGTTGTTGTGATATTCATTAATTTTGTTTCTTTGTATACTTTAACTGTTGGAGTCAAAAAATCGTAATGGAATAATACTTTAATCAATTTGTTTTGGGTTATTTGCAATAATTTGATGTTAGTTTTTGCAGCTGAGCTCCAAAGTTGGATGAGGTAGTCAATGTGTGGCTTGACTAGTGAGTGGTATATAATATAACGTGCTTTGGGGGGCAGACATCTCACTATACTGCGCATCATTCTAGTTAAGAATCTCAACTTTGATCTTACTTTGAGTTTTAAATGAGTACGGTTAAAGATTGTAATCTCATTGGGTAATTTATTGTACAGTATTTCAAACATTATACATTGTTTTTGGCACCTTACAAAGTTATGATGTTCTTATCAAACTTTGAAGTGTTTTTTGATATATGATTCTTCCTTCATTTTTGTAGTATATGACGTGTAGGCATTTGTTTTAACATTTAGTTTCTGGCCTCGTTGGCCAAAATAATGGCAAGTTATCACTTTACTAGGATCTGGGATCCCGCATAATAAATTTAGGAAATTGTAAATTTCAATGTGTGTCTGGACAAGTCAGGATTGAAGTAACCATAGCCGTGGCTCGACAGACCACTGGTGGAGTGCCACTAAATTAAATGTAAAAAAGTAAACAATAACAACTTATAAATGACAGTCAAGGGAGAATCAATACTTAATAAAAAGATGTCTACTAAGTTGCATAATGTACATACAATAAAATACAAACTTACTAATTCTAGATTGATTCACCAATAGAGTCTAGAATTCATCTCACGAAACACAAGGAAACCCAAATGAACGGACTATACAATGAGGAATACTCTCTGTCGTCGGTAGTACTATGTGTTGAAGACAATCCGAAAAATCTTGTAGCTTATGTGAGAATACCTGACAAGGATGACGAGTCGAGGTGGTTCCTGTTCAATGATTTAAGGTAATAAAAAATGAATGTTATTCTTCAATATGCAAATTGCGATTTTAAGCATTATTTATTTATATATTACTTCGTATAGTGATAGCAATGAGCGTTGCGAATTGACGCCATGTTAATAAGGACAAATGATACTAGGGGGAAAATTTAAGGATCAAAATGTTATCTCGAACCGGGCTGAAAAAAAAAGAATTTGCAGCTAGAAGTTTTTAGTTTTGAGATCACAATAAAATTCGGTTATTATGAATATCATGTTAATAGTGATTAAAAGGCCATCCCAGTTTTCAAGACTTCTAATAGATGGCGCTATATTTGTAGTATTATTTTGACACATGTGAAATATTTATGAAGGCATATAGGCTTTCATTTATAGCCATAGCATTGCATATTTTATCTGTGTATGAAAAATGCACAGAAGGCGTAGTATTGTTGGCATGATGGTAGTCTGATCATTCCTGTTGTATGCAATTACTATTTTGTTAACAGCATCGTCCCTGTAAGTCCGGAAGAAGTGGTACAGTTTAACTGTTGGTGGAAGAGTCCGTGTGTCCTTTTCTATACAACTGCGCAGGTCATCCAATCACCAAACGGAGATTCATAGCCGATGTGGTCGTATGGGTCATACATGTGAGTTGAATTAAAAGACATAATCGCCAAGTCACTTAGTGGTAAAACTCGTGGGTTTTCATTTCCACCATTATGCATTTCGGTGAAGGAAAACATCACGAGGAAACCTGCATATCCCGCAATATTTCTGGGGCCTGTGTAGCCTATCAACTGGAGCAGTGTTGTGGGCCTATGTTCTAAAAACTCTTATGAATTCGGAAGCTACACATTACCTTATAACCTTTAAAAATGCCATTATTTCTTCTACTTAATATATGACTGACAAATAACTCTTGACAGCCTCGCTGAAGCGTCTTCAACGTTAAACATATGATAAAAATTCTTGTAAATGAAATTAAACCTTAACTCATTAATTTAAAGCATAAGTAAGTAAGTAACGTCCCACTGCTAGGCACAGTCCTCCTCACTCATATGAGAGAGGATTTTTAGAGCATAGACTCACCACGCTGCTCCACTGCGGATTGGCAGGCATAGTACACAAGTGTACTCTCTATTCCTTCACTCTCATGTTCCGACATGACGGCAATCCGACTGACCGGAAAGAGATCAGGCCGACGGTTTGACGTGCTCTCCGAGACAGGGGGGTGGATCACACCGCCAAATTTTTCCCAACTTCGGGCAAATATTGAGAAAATCTTAATAGAAAACTCAATATCTATTTCGAATTGGCCCGACCCAGGACCCGAACCTAGGACCTCATGTCTGTAGTCTAACATGCAGACCACTAGACCAATGAGGCAGTCATTTAAAGCATATTTTAATAAAAAAACAACTGAATAGTTATAATATTAACCGATATACCTTATAATAGTAAATGTTACTTTAAAATGTACTGTAAATTAATAAGTTAAGATTTAATTTACTTTACAATAACCTTTACTAATCTAATCAATGAGTTTTTAGATGTTTTTGTTAAAAATATATTTTTAACATAAACATAATATTAACAGATTATAACAGTAACAGATATTAATGGTATAATAAAATGTACTTTAATTGAATGAGTTAAGGTTTGATTTGAATTGCAATAATTTCTAACATATTATTAACCTTGCCATCTTTCGAATTGTATTTTTGTCGGTCTGTTTCTATATAAAAACAACATTTGTACTTAATAAAAAAGTGCAGTTATTCCTTTAATAAAAATGTATACTTTAGATAGAATAATGTATATAAAATTAATTAGAAATCGTTGTTTATTTCAAGATGGAATGGCCCATACAGAATAAACGGTATCTATTACGGATGAAGAAAGCTGCTTGTGATAATTATCATAAGTCTGAGTGAAAACTAAAATACGAATGATGTTGTAGGTTTTCTGTAAATATATTTAAGTAATTCCTCAATTATATTATAGCAAAGTGGAGTATTATTTATGACAGGGACCGGCAACCTATTTATGGCAACGGATCGAAATAAAAAAATGTGATTATTATACAAACGTTTGAAATTGAGAGATTTGTATTTAAGAGACGTTTTTTAGATATATTTTATTAAGAAAATAAATGCAAAAATTTTAGTATATTATTTATATACACATATATTATTTAAGAAATTATTTTATATGCCATACGTTGTCGTCCCCTGAGCTATTTATTTATTTAGATACATACGTTGATGTTTTTACAAATAATGATCGATTTATTTTATTATAATGCAATATAGATTAATTCAGACATCTATTTGATGCTTATGTAACTTTGCCGCATCCCGCCAGACGTTGTAATATCTTCTAAGATATCCTTTTTAATAAAAAGCTATTAGAGGCAGTTTTGATCTTTATGAAATATACAACATAGGTAATATATTTAATTGTACAATGAATTATACGATATTGTATAAAATAGCTTGGTATATAAGACATATTTTTTGTAATATGTTAAAGGTTAAAAAGGTTACTGTGAGTTATTCTTTACAGAAGAATAAATACCAGCTCGGACTTTTTAATCGACCTTTTTAATAATAATTCCGTGGCACAATAATTTGACCTATATCTTAAGGTTTAATCACATTAGAAATCTATGATTTTTTTTGGCTTTTTTGTACTATAATATGTATTACTTATTCACATAAAGTTTCGTCTTGAATAACTGTCTAAAACTGCATTAAAATCCGTTGAATAGTTTAGAAGATCCAAACGAACAAAATAGTGGTAGTGACTTCACTTTATACGATGTTAAGATTTAAACGGGCATGCTTCACTTGGTCTACAACTGTTAATCAGACCAATATAAGCGCCATTAGACCTGGTTCTCCAATTTGCTTTTCTTTGACACTTTAAGCCCAAATAATATAATTTTTAACTTTGAATCCATATAAATTGTCGCAATGTAGTGTTTTTAATCATTTACGTTAATTATTTTACATATGAAGATATCAAATAATTTAATGAGCTATTCACCGTGTTTTAAGGCTCTAGACTATATATGTACCAAATTTCATTTAAATCAATTCAGTAGTTTGGCGTAAAGACATTACTTTGTTTGTTCTAATATTAGTAAGAATTGTTATTTTATAGCTTTGAGGCTATTACTTTTACAAACTTTGATTGACATATTTATTTTTATCAGATCAACAGCCTAAATAAAGTTTCAAGCGTCTAACTCTAAAAATGACGATACTTCCATTCCTTACAACCCTTTTTTCTCATTATTAAGTAGCCTATGTCCTTCCTCAAGCTCTAGACTATCTGTGTACCAAATTTTATTTAAATCCATTCGCTAGTTTTGGCGTTAAAGTACGACAGACAAAGTTACTTTCGTATTTTAAACTTATTGGTAAGGATTATTTCATATGCGCACTAGTTCGATATGCACTCAATTTCTCAATAACTCCACTTTGCTAAAATATTATAGTTCTGAAGCGAAACGATCGAGAAAAAAGTTGCGTCGCATCTCTAAATTATTTCCTAGCGATTTTACCGATTCGCTTGGTATATATTTTTATACATTAAATAAAGAGTTTTATATACAGTAATAACATTTTATATGAAGATATATAATGCTATTTACCCATTGCCAAGCGATCGGTTCACTTAAAAATTATTTTTTTACAAAGTATTTCTCCTGATTTGAAAAAAATTTGGCGTGAATCGTTTTGCTTCCGAGCGGCTATGTTCCATTAAAATAAGGCACAAAACGGAGACATATTTTTTAAATTAAGTTATTTAATGTAGGCAAGGCTAGGTTTTTTTGTTGATGATTGTGAGATTTATATGCCACGTGTTTTCTTATGTAAATTGTCGAGTACTTAAATAATGTTGCAAGTGTATGGGCCTTGGAGGATTGTAGGGGGATTATAACTTTTGTTTGTATTGATTTCAGTTTGTTACGAATTGAAACTAACTTCACAATTAAAAACGGTTAGTCAATATATTATTGCAAAATGAGGTATTCTACTTAAAAAAAATCAAATTCAGTTTGTAATGAATTAAAATTAAGTTCTGAAATAAAGAGGGGCAATATATATTTATGACAGTGAATAAGAGAGAAGGAAGCATAAAGCATAGGGGCGTAGGGTTCTCCGCCGACATCGTCATTAATGGCATCCATAATTTCCATACTGTGGGTGTTGATGTTGGTGCAATCAAACACTTTATTAATTAACTCAGATTATAATGTTCAATCCCTTAATGTTCCCAATATCAATTTACACTAACTCATTAATAATAATAGCTAGGAACGCGACAGTTTCAAAAGTCGACCGCACCGGCGGGCCGTCACCTGAGAACTCGAGAGACGTGCTCCTGATTGTCGCTTATTGACTCTGCCCCACGCCTATAGTCAGATGGCGCCAGCGTTCCACAGACACTCCGACATAAAAAAACAAACGAATTCTGTTGAACTAATTGAAACTAATTTTCCAATTAAAAACGGTCATTCAATATATTATTGCAATTCCACTATTAAAAAAATCGATTTCAATTTTTAAGTAATTCAAACAAGCTTCACAATTAAAGAGAGTCAATCGATATATTATCTCATAGTGAGGTATTCAACTATTAAAACATCGGATTCAGTATGTAACTATTGAAGCTAACTTCACAGTTAAAATTCCAAGTTAGGTCACATTAGAAGAGGGTCAATATATATATGTGTGTGTATGTATATATATATATATATATATTATAATGAGCTAATCTACTTTAAAAAAATCGAATTCAGTTTGTAATGAATTAAAACTAATTTCACAAATAAAGAAGGTCATTATATGTTAATATAATTATCCTAATGAGTATTCCATTTAAAAAACTTCAATTCAGTTTGTAATTGATTAAAACACTTCATAATTGAAGATGGGCATTATATATATTATTTGGTAATAAGGTATTATATTTACAAAAGAATAATTTTGTAACAAATTGAAACTAACTTCATAAATTTAACCTTGCAAAACCCATTTCTAAACCCATACACTTACTGTTTGAAAAGACTGTATTTTCTCCACTTATTTATTTTATACAATTGAAAGCAACGAATACTACAGACTAGAAAATCCATCCATTCGTATCAAGCTAATATTTGTTATCATTCATAATTTTACTTGGAAGTTAAAGAGCGCATTTATAAGTAGACATACTTTTTTTTGGATATAGTTTTCCAAAAATTAACAATGGTCTCCTGGTCAAACCAATTTACTGTCAAATTGTTTTTTTCTTGTTTGTAATACTGCCAAAATTTCTTAACCTTCCACAATTGATAATTTTTACTCTATTTTATGTATATAAGAGTAGAATCTTTTCTATGCTAGCTCAATATAATTTTATGATTAGAAGCATTTAGCCTGATGAAGCATTCACCAGGCATATCAAAAGAAAACCATGAAAGTCTCATTTAAAAACAAGTTGCTCAATAGTATGTATAACAAGGTAAAACATAACAATAAAATAATTTAAAGCCATCTTCATAAATTAATGCTTCTTTTGTAATTCTGAAATATTAAAAAATTGAAATTTTAAATATTTTTGAGCAAAATATTGCTGTTCTTTGATAGACAATAAAATTGCAACATCGAATGCATAATATCAATGACAACTGAACATACATAAAACGACTTAAGTTAATTAAAAAAATCACAGAGCAGTATCAATTCTCATCTTTTGATGTAAGCAAGAAGCAAATTCATGATTAATTTTCTAAGTTAAGCGATAAATTTTCAATAAAATAGTTTTACATTCACCAACTCAAGTTCCTAAACAAATTTTAACTTTTACTTGATGACACTTGATGTTAATATATTTGTTTCAAGTATTAATTCACTTATTTTTCTAAAAATGTGCAGCGCCATCTTTTGAAAGCTCATTTGAAAAGTTTAAAAGTTTCCTTTCATGTAGTGGTATATAAAAACACTGGTGTGACCACGATTCCGTCGTTAAAAACAATTATTGAAATGCTACATTTTCGTGGCTTGTTATAACGATGTTTGCTAAAGTATATTGTTGTCTTCCTGAATAGCGTTATATTTATTGAGAAAGTATTTTATTATACACATATAATAATTTACTACTGCAAGGTGTATTTTCAAAATTATACGTGATTAAATGTGATGTCCGGATTTTATATTTATTGTTCTTTTTCAAATGTGGTAACATTTATATTGTGATGGTCCCAAATAAAGATGGCTATATTGTAATTTATTTCAAATAATTATAAATACAAATAAACCTTGGAGTCGTGCATTTAAAGAACGTTTTATAATAACTAAGGCAATCAAACAACAGTAATAATCAATGATATTTTTTTGTTTGTAAAACGTACTTTAAATGCAACTGTGTTTGGGTTTGAATTTAATTGTAAATATTTGAAACAAGTTATAGGGGGCATCCATTAATTACGTGAGATGTAATAGGGCTTGAGAAGAATCTCATCTGAATTTTCAATCTTTAACAAAATAGTTTCTTTTGCATCCCTTCGAGTTCCAAATATAGGTTTTGAAGTGGAACTTATATATTTTTTCATTTATCCCACAAAGCTTATTAAAGTGAAACTACTTTAGGCGCATGAGGGTAAAATTCTTACGGATGAAACGCGTGATCACGTGTCACGGAGATGTGCAGCGTTTTTTATGCTAATTCGTTTTTAGGTTAAGTAGTTTTAATATTTACAAATTACATGTGGCATTTTAATTTGTTTAATAATTTAATATATCATTTTTCATAAAATATAAATTAAATATTTAATAAATTCTCTTTTCTAAATTTTTACGTCAAAAACAATTTAATTAATAATTTGTAATATTGACAAAACACACACGGCGTTTTTATTTACAATTCGTCATTTGAGATTTGAATAAATTATTTGTTTTAATTTTCGAAACTTAATATTTTAATAACAATTAAATTCATTAAATTCCTAACACATCTTCCTTTTTTCCTCTCTCTTAGTCTCGGAAATCTAAGGTTAGATTTGTATAAATATAAACAAGACTTAAAAATAAGTTTGCAAAAGAAGTTACACTTCTGACGTGTGTAGTTCGTACGCACTCACACGCACAATTTTTTGTATATTTCATGTTATTTCACAAATAAATATGTTCAAATACGAGTGAGGAAACCTATGCCCAGCAGTGGGACGTTAATGGGCTGCTATTTATCTTAACTTTCAAATAACCGTATGCGAGTCCGCGGAAATTTTGAAATATTTTCTTTAAAAATTAAAATTGATGACTGTGATTTTAGACAATTTTAAATACTCTTCAGTAGTTTTATATAAAAATATTAGTATAAATTGTTTGAAGAAATGCAACACAGACACACTATTTCGTTGCACACAAACAACTGTCAGATAAATTCTCCCATTTTTATGGTTCCTGGAGTAGATCTCCCCTAAGTGATTTTCCTTTGTGGACATAGGTGGTGCACAAATAAATAGACATATTAGCTCCCAATTAAACGTCTAATTAAAAAAATCTGACGTGATATTTTAGGGGGAGGAACGTTGTCGAGCTAAGCCTTATGGTATCCACCAGGAGGATCGAAAACTTGTCGAAATCACTTCACGAAGTTAATGGACACCCCCTTATGAATTGCCAAGTTCCAATGTGTTGTAATTTTGTATAATTTTTATGCCTTCTGCGCTGACTGCATTTATATTTATTTCAACAAATATCTGTGGTGGCGGGTTAATACAAATAAAAAACTTTTAAAACTTGTATCACCTTTTATTTAATCCTTATCCTTATATTAATACCTGATAGATGCAATATTTGTACTGCAGAAAAGGGCAGTTGATGCGATTCTTATTATCGGACCACGATATTCGTTAAGAAAGAAATTCAGAGCAGCAAAAATAATGACGGTTCACAGCGTATATATATTAAAAAACTTGTGAAAACTCCTATAAGAAAAAAGTGAATGCACCTCATATAACTTAAGAAATAAAGAAATAAAGAAAAGGTAACTGAATACGTTTCTATAACAAGCTCTCAGAAGAAGTTACAAAGATGCCACTTAATTAATTTAAATTGATTAAAACAAAACTAGTTGCGAAATCATTCTATAATTTGATGAACTACTTAGAAGATAAAAAAGCATGGGAGTGAATGAATGGCTCTAATCGATAAAGATTTAGGATAATAAAGTCGATCATTATAGCATCAGGCATACATTGAAATAATATATGAAAAAAGCGATATTTGATTCAAAAGTGTTGAAAAGGCCTACTTGAATAAAGATATTTGAATTACACTCACTCGCATATAAACTATTTATGCGTACAATAAGTATATATGCGTATAATAAGTTTGATATTATTTTGTGACTTTTCTCTTACGAATCTCCTGAAAACAAAATTGTAATGTCCTTTTGTTTCGGGTATAGAGTTGTATCCTTAATTAATTATCACATATCAAATATTATTGCTCATATCGTTTTTACCACCCCATTCCAGTGTTCACCCCCCCCCCCCCCCCCCCCNAATAAATAAATAAATACATGTGTGATGCCGCTGCAGTTATATTTGTTTATTATATTCTGATAATAAAACTTTTATAATGTTCAAACTGCCTCATTGGTCTAGTGGATAGCATGTTCAACAACAGACATGAGATGGGTCGAGCCAATTCAAAAATCGATATTATGGTTTTTATTAAGATTTTATAAAAAGTTGGGACGTTGACGATGTGGTTCAGACCCGTGCCTCGGAGAGCATGTTAAGCGGAAGGTCCTGTGCCTGATCTCTCCGGTCGTGTCGGATTTCCATCACATCGAACACTACGGGGAAAAGCTAGTGAAAAATGAACATTAAATTTATCCAAATTTTATTTAGTCCTTATTCATTAATTAAGACAAATTTAAACCTAAATAATAATGTCGGATCCATTGGTCTAGTGCCAAGGAAACTCCTGACAAAGTTCCGGACTTCGATTCCAGGAAAATGTATTTTCTAATTTATCTACATCTTAAATCCACCATTCCGGCTTCGGCCATGAAAAGATTCCGGTCTATTAGTATTAAATAGATTGTATAAAGGTAAAACAAATCCGGTACGATGTGTAGACATCTTTAGAGGTTAAAGTTTGTTGTTTTACTTTTATCAAAAATTTGTAGTACTCTCAGTTTGTTTGGGCGTTTTCATTTTCATTTCGGTCTTATGATGTTCGTCCAAAAGAATAGTTCTATCCAATCTATCAGTAGCTATCTTTTTTATAGCTTCATATACCGTTGGATATGATGCTACAGAACTTTCAAAGTCCTCTCTATCCAGTTTGAAGAGCTCACAATTCGTTACAGCAACAGCTGACGTAGTTCTTAGCCTATGCTTCATCACGAGAGCGATTTCACCAAAAAAGTCACCGTCTTCTAAATGACAAACTTCTTTGCCAGATTCGGAGTAAATAGCCACAGTTCCTTTATGGATGAAGTACAGGCAATCACCTGAAATATATTAGGTATTTTATTTTATTAAAAAGGCCTGCAATATATCAATTAGGATCTCGTGCTTCTCTAAGAGGAGAATTCAACGAAACTTCAATTCTCACGGTATTTTATATATTCGTAATAATATTCACTTATACAGCAAAAAAAACTTGTAACGCCATATTTTACAGCGAAGATGCTTCAGAAATATTTTGTCGAGTTAAGCAACCGTATTTATAATAAGCTACCGTAATTTTAAGATCTTCAAAATTTTAAGAAATATGACAAAAAAACTTTTACAAATGCATATTACAATGTTGCAATTTATTTAAGCGATAAAAATGTTTGGACTTGATTCCTGTAACCTACAAATTATACTTTAAAGAATAATCGCTGAGTTTCTTGCCGGTTCCTTCTCAGCGGAATCAACTTTCCGAACCGGTGATAGATTTGTTACAATTGCTATTGCACGTATTGCTCTTATTTATAAGATACCAGCAACCACGTAGATGTGAAAAGTGTGACTTACTTGTGACAACTTTAAAAATGTGAAAAGGTAATTATAGTGGTATAATTACAGTTGGGTATCCAGGACATTTTTGTAGATATTAAAACGTTCTATAATATTGTAGAACATTTTTTTGTTCTATCATTAATAATTTCTGCAGCGCACACGATGAGAGATTTTTTGATTCACACCTTGGGTTACAATAATGCCTTTTTATAAGGGATCATTATTTTGTTTGTCAATATGTAATATAGCCTCAGTCAGTGATAATGTAGCTGTCTAATGGTGAAAAAACTTTTGAAATCGGCCCAGTAGTCTTTGTGTGAAAACGTTACAAACATACATACATAAAAACACACAAGTGTTTCCTCTTTATAATATTAGTTTAGATAGACCGACAACAGATTATATGATAAGACTTTTTAGTATGTTTGTCACTTTGAACCTTATGTCCAATTTTGTTTCATTTTTAATTTGTTATTGTTGTTTAATATGTGTATAAGGATATTAATAAAGTTAAACTTCTTACCCATTGTATTTATCTTCATAATAATATCACCGGCAATGAATATCACGATACGAAGGTTGATTCCAATCTGCAGTAACAGTGCACGGGGCATTTGTTTCAAAAATGCAACATCTTTTACGAGCTGGCGACCTGTATGCATTATTATATCCTCCTTTAGTTGCCCGGATACACAGGACATCATTCGGGTTTCCTTGAAATATATTTATCTTTATTCAAAAGTATTTAAGTAAATTGAATATTAAACTGCCTTGATGATAAAGTTGTTCCGTCATAGAGTCCGGATGTGGTCTGTTAAGAATTTTTTACAATATATATCACCTGTTTAAGACGACGTTTATATGAAAACGACGACTTCACTAGATTATAGCAATGTTTATAATAGTTTATATACATATAATCATAGTTTACTACCTTTCTTTGCTGTTAAGTTGTCTTAAACAGATCGCTATGAAGCGATAAGACCGCCTTTTGTCAAGCCCCTACTTAATATAAGTTTTATTCTACTTAGTATTTAATAGTGGTGGAATAAAAACTACTGGACATATTTTGATTAAAGTAATTGTGTATTATCTCGTTATAAGTGAGGGTTCTTTTAAGCTTACACTTTTTTTATATATATACTAGTTGAGTAAACGTATTGCCGTATAATAACTATTATCGCTATTAAAAAATAAGGGTTGATCGTAGAGGGGTGAAAATTTAGGACATTTAGGGAGACGTAAAATAGATGCCCGATTCTCCACCCTAGCTGATATGCACGCTAAGATTCACGAAAATCGGTCAAGCCGTTTCGGAGGAGTTCAACTTCTAACACCGTGACACGAGAATTGTATATATTAGATATACTGTCTCATTGGTGTAGCGGTTAGACTACAGTCACGAGGTCCTGGGTTCAAGTCCCGGGTCGGGCCACTTCATAAATCGATATTGAGTTTCTTATTAAGATTTTCTCAATACCTACCCAAAGTTGGGAAGTTTTGAGTATATCCTCACCCCTTGCCTCAGAAAGCACGTTATGCCGTCGGACCTGCGCCTGATTTCTCTCCGTGAGTGTCGCATTTCCGGCCCATGGAACTATGAGAGTCAAGGAATAGAGAGTGGGGCTCCTTACCTTTTATATATATATATAAATATATATATATATATATATATATGTATATGTATATATGTATATATATGTGTGTGTGTGTATGTGTGTATTTGTGTATGTATACAGCAAAACAGAAATCTACCCACCACAAAGAAATTTGATTGGAATCGTATTGCGTAGAACTTCAGTATTTTTTTCTTTAGCCTCGGCGGATACTTCCTTTGGTCCAAGTACGTCTCAACTTGCTTAGCCATTATGAAGTATTTAGCCCGAGCCGACTCAGTACCCAATATCGTTATTATATATTTGAACGTACAATGCAATACTATTACCTGAATATTAAAATCGGACGTTGATATAAAAGGACGGATACTTTCGCCTTGAGTTACAAAGACGGGCTTTTATACGAAAGTGTACTCTAAAATAACAGTTTTTTTAAAAGGTAGCTATAGTTTAAAAGTATATGACTTTTGCGTTAGTTCGAACAATAATTACAAAGAATTTAATTATAAATATATTGAAACATATATAAAACTCCCTCATTGGTCTAATGGTTAGCATGTTCGGCTACAGACATAAGATCCTGGGTTTGAGTATCGTTTCGGGCGAATTCAAAAATCGATATCGAGTTTTCTGTTAAAATTTTTTTCAATATTTGCCCGAAGTTGGAAAGTAGGAGGAGACCTCCACTTCCTGCCTAGGAGAGTAGTTAAAATGTCCGTCCTGGGCTTAATCGAATCGCTGGGCTCCGGTCGTGTCGAATTCCAGTGACATCGGACTATGAGAGTGAAGGAATAGAGAATGCACTTGTATACTATGCCTGCCAACCGCAATAAAGTAGCCTGGTAGTCTCTGCTCCAAAAACTCTCTCTTCTATGACCGAGTAGGATTGTTTCTACCAGAGGGATGTTAATAGATTGCTATTTACTTTACATTTAAAAAGTAAAAGCAATAATGGTCCGGTCAATAGGATTATCGTCAATAGAAGTAATGAACCCTGAGTAAGTTTCTCTTTATAAAAAGAGACTAAGGTGCGTGATTGATTTTTTCATTCAATCATTGTGCTTTTCGGTAAAAGGAAATATGGTGAAAAATCTTTGATTTCCAAGGAATAACTCTGGTTTATCTGTAGCCTATCAATGTGCGGTGAAACAGCGTGTGTGGGGCAGTGCTCTTAAAAACTCTCCTTTCAGTGCGAGTACTAGCTTTCCTAGTAGAGATCCTGGATTCGAACCCCAATAGAGCGAATTTAGGAAATCGAAGTTTCTAATTTGTCTTGATCTTGGCTGGTGGGTGGCTAGTTAACAACCTACCAGGAAAGTCGTACTGACAAACAAAGGTCCTATCATCATTTACCTGCGAAAGCTGTGCCCCGCAGTGGGATGTAAATAAGCTACTAGCTACCTTACCTGTACTTTATAAAACTCTCTCGCTTACTAAGTTGACGAAAGCCGACTTTACTCGAATGAGCGTTACATAGGCGACCGTGACGTCTCAGTCCCATTTAATAGTCACAATAAAAAGTGCAGAATAAGCATAAAGATTTTAAACTTCAAAATGTCAATGGGTATGTATGCAATCGGTAAATTGTGAACATATTTATAAAGAATTGGTGATTCTGGAAGTCTAGGTGTTACCTACCTTTGCTATAAACCATGATATCATGAAGAAGATCTCGAAACATCCGTCCTCTTCAAGAAGATTTAAATTTGCATTCCCTCTTAACATTCCAACTGTAAAACGTTTAGATCCGTAATTTTATTTCCAAAAATAATATAATTGAGAATGTCGAATGGAAAATCTTATTATATAAAAGCGTACATATCTATAACTTATAATTGAATTTTGTTGTTGATTATTCCTCTTAACGTTCTAATATATAATTCTTCTGCACTGAATACATAATTCTAGACTACTAAATGGCTGTTCCGTTTTTGATGGAACTTTTTGTGCCTTTACCTGGCACGATAAATTATGAATTTCACCATATTTTTCTTGGTGGAAATAAGCTTTCTGTATAATATCTTAAGGTCCCCTTGATCGATTCATTAACCAGGTAAATGCGTTTATATCATAGAAAAGAATAACTATTTGAAAAAACCATTATAAGGCAAGTAGGAACCTATTAACGTTCCATTGATGGGCACAGGCCTCCTCACTCATAAGAGAGATGGTTTTTAAAGTATAGACCCACCACGCTGCTCCATTTCGGGTAGGCAGGCCTCACATACCCCAAAATTACTCCAGGAGTAGTGAGTGCAGATTTCATCACGATACTTTCCTTCACCGAAAAGTCTTAATGATATATTAACAAGAACAACACGTAAGTTTCGTTTTTATTAAGAGAAACTTAATGGTGCCTGCTGTGGATTTTAATCTACGAATCTAGAATCCACGTGTCTCACTACTTATGGTTTTTATCCCATTGTTCTTAGAATTAAACTCAGACCTGCTCGATCGAAAGCGTAAATAAAGCGAATTGTCGATGTACGGTTCCAAAGCTTGCCGATGGTCATCCATGAACAATTTCTGGGTGAAATTGGTTCGTACGTCTCTTCTATTATATACTCTAACGCATATTGAAAGTACATATTCCATGCCAAATAGGATACAAGAAAAAATGTCACTTGAGTTGCCAATTCTAATGCTACCTGTTTTGCCAAAAAATATCACATTAGCTACAGTTACTTTGATATAAAAAAACGTTTTGCACGCTGTGCGCTTTATTTAAAGGTTATTGATTACTGAGGGGTACTTAAAGGGAATATAATTAAGCCTATGTAAAGCTCATTTAACTAAGGTCAACTAAGGGAGCGAAAGACTCTTAAGTCAACGCGTCACTGTCATACTCGTATATGATAGAAGTAAAATTTGCAAGGATAATTTAAACACAACTTGTAAATGAATAGAGAACAAAAAGCATAGTTACTGTAGTGTATGTTCTTCTATAAATATGAACATATTTTATTTATGTATATCAACACACATAGTACGTGCAGTAACACTATAAAAGACTCGCGTCTCGTGCGCACTGCATCCACTGTCGGTTTACCCCTTTTCAGCAGCAGCAAACGTTACTCTAAGCCTAGGTCCGAGCCTCACAGGAGGTGCCATTAGAGCAACGTTACCCCCACGAGGCAGCAGGGCCCTCCTACGGGCCAAACCCTGGACGGAGCTTCTGCGGTCGTTCGAAAAAAAAGCTTTTTTTTTATTCGAAGTGTGTAGTTGCTGTTAGCCCTACTGGCTTTGACAGCGTAACCGAGAGGGTTGGCGTGCGCAGAAGCTCTGCCGAGGGGTGGGCCCGTAGAAGGGCCCTGCTGCGTCGGGGGAAAACGTTGCTCTAAGGGCGCCTCCTGCGAGGCTCGGACCTAGGCTTAGAGCAACGTTTGCTGCTGCTGAAAAAGACGACAATCGGACAGGTGCTTAATCTTGACGCCCATGGGTCCGCGACTGGGAGCCGCGGCCGGGGTGCGTCAGATAGCGGAGACCTCGTCTTCGCCGGCGAAAACGCTGTGTGTGTCGTCTGGGTCGTCAAGGACGTGTTTGGGCCGCCTCTTCCTAGGCGGGATAAAAAAAAGCGCACTGCGTCGGTTGTACGAAAGCATTCTTAAAGAGTGGACGTGTAAAACAGGCGCAGCGAGCCTGTGCAATATACATTACAGTTACATTGCGTATTACTGACATCGCTTTGAGCAAGTGTGAACTTCTGTCATGTGGTTTAAAGCACAGACTATTTTTTTTATTAAACTTGGATTTTATCCCTTATTACACTACTATCAAGGAGTTAAAATATTTCGTAGTGTATACCATTAAAGTTTAGATATTAGACTATATATATATGTAACTTTATGATATAAATATATATAATACTAGCTGATCCGACAGACGCTGTTCGTCTTAACTAGGAATTTTATATTATGCAATTGACCGTTATATCATTAAGTTACATTTGAAACGATAATCGTTAGTATTTATTTAAAGCTAAGTTATGATGAAACTGAAAGTCTTCTTAAAGTAACAACATAAGTTATACCACCATTTTCTACACATACGTACGACCATGCATTACACAAACACTTAATCTATAAACATGTTATACGTGAAAAAAACCATATATATATAATAGTAATATTAACCAAATTTTTAAAGCAGTAATAAATTTTACTTGAAACACAACATATGTATAATAAGGGCTTCTTTTAACAATACATCATAGAGAGTCGGCACTGCCAGCTGTAACACAGGTTTCACCTAGTTCAGCTACAGAACGAATGAAAAACGGATACACCAAACTAATTAGAAGAAAATAATTTTGTAACAAAATATTGTATTTTTGGTAAATAAATAAATGATTATTATTATTATTACCGGAGATGCCGAATTGACTACCGGTACATACACGTGTTGAAGTGCTTGTACGAAAACGCCACCATGTCAGTCCGTATACAGGACCAAAGCACAGCGTCTATCCAACTGCAACGTGGAGTGCGACAGGGAGATGTTATCTCCCCGAAGCTTTTCACTGCGGCGCTGGAAGACCTTTTTAAGCTTTTGGAGTGGAACGGACTGGGCATCAACATCAACGGCGAGTACATCACTCATCTACGGTTTGCCGATGACGTAGTCATTATGGCAGAGACTCTCGAAGATCTCAATACAATGCTGGATGACCTCAGCAGAGTTTCTCAACAGGTGGGCCTGAAAATGAACATGGATAAGACGAAAATTATGTCTAATATCCATGTACCGCCTCACCCAGTCATCGTTGAGAACTCAGCTCTCGAAATTGTTGACGAGTACACATACCTGGGACATATAGTCCAGCTAGGTAGATCCAATTTCGAGAAGGAGGTCAACCGCCGAATCCAACTCGGTTGGGCTGCGTTCGGGAAGTTACGCCAGATATTTTCGTCTGATAACCCTCAGTGCCTGAAGACCAAAGTCTTCGAACAGTGCGTGTTGCCAGTGATGACCTACGGTTCTGAGACATGGTCGCTGACTATGGGCCTCATGCGGAAGCTCAGAGTCACTCAGCGTGCGATGGAGAGGGCTATGCTCGGAGTTTCTCTACGTGATCGAATCAGAAATGAAGAGATCCGTAGTAGAACCAGAGTCACCGACATAGTCCTGCGAATCGCGAACCTGAAGTGGCAATGGGCGGGGCACATAGTCCGAAGGACCGATGGACGTTGGGGGCCAAAGGTGCTGGAGTGGCGACCCCGCACCGGACGGCGCAGTGTAGGGAGACCCCCCACAAGGTGGACCGACGACATAAAGAGGGTCGCCGGTAGCCGCTGGAGCCAGGCGGCGCAAGATCGGGCTTTGTGGACGTCATTACGTGAGACCTATGTCCAGCAGTGGACGTCCATCGGTTGAAGCGACGACGACGACGACGACGACGACGACGACGATTATTATTACTAATTTTTTTCTTTTATATTAACCAATAAGGAACACACTAAATAAAGAACTAACGATATTAAAGCAGCCTTTCACGCGTGATGAAGTGTCCAAGAGAAATAGGGATTCTTTTTTACATATATAGATCTAAGTTATTATCATGTTAAATCACGGTCGTACTATGCAATAAAGGCAAGTGTTAAGTGGCACTTTGCATTGGTATTTAAAGAAAAAGAACGCTTACCCCAGGTTTTGTCATCGCTAGTAAATTTTCAATATAAGTATAAAGCCTTGGAACGCGTAATACACGCATAGATGCCAATATAAGCTCTAATATAATATTCTGATAGTTGAAGAGGATGTGAAGCATGCTTGCGGTAGATACAAGGTCAACAATCAGCCAAGAACCAGAGTACTTTACAAGTATCAATTTGAGATCCAACACAACGGATTTACAGCTATATCCTTTGACGTAACCGGTGATGAAGTCAATAACAATGTTGAACACGTAGACGAAGTCCAAAAATACCAAAGTATACTCCCGATATATCTAAAATGTAGATTTTTTCTAGATAATTCTGATATTATATAATAGATAGAACGGGGTAAAAGTGAATGAATTCTCTAACCTGAATTAAGTAAATCGAAACAGCTAAACATAAGGGATACAGATCTTTTTAATGGGTTCTTTTTAGCACTATGGAACCTATATAAAGAAATATAGGTTTAAATATCAAATAACCATAAAAATGTATGCATGCATGTAATGCATTTAGTACAAAGCTGTTACTATGATATTGCATACAGACTCTAAAATGAGTTATAAGTTCTAATCCTGAGAGGGCTTTACCAAAATGTATATGATAATTTAGCATTAACGATGCTGTGTAGAAACTATTAAGAAGTTAATTGTCCGAAATCAGCGTGGTAACATCTTAAACTGTATATTATCATCAGATGTGATCACAACGAAGCGTTGTTCTATAAATAGTAAAGATAGATGTTGCAAAGAAATGTAACTTACATTTTGCCCAGGATGAGTAGCACTATAATGTACGGCCATGAGGATATTAGTTGTTATCATAGCAATTGTAAAAACAACTTCAAGCCAAACCCTGAGTTTACTGAATGGGTGTATCGAGTAAGGATAATATTTGTACTGCCGATACTTCTCGGTACACATTTCCGCGTAAGATCTTTTAAAAGAAATAAAAATCTTACTTAATCTAATACTTTTTGTGTTAGATACCATCCGTGACTAAGTTTTAGTAACTTGCTGGAGTTCTTGCTTGTCCTGGCTTAAAAGGAAAATGTTTGAAGCAGCAATGTTTTGTTGCTGCGTTTCATTCCAACAAGAAGCCCAGACTGACTTGGGAAATTGCTAGCGAAACATCCTCTTAATGTGCAGTAGTTCTAGTACTTTTGCAAATATCTATGGGCTACGTTATTTACTGAATACAAGATGATTGTTCGTTGCTAGTTTGTTTAAAAATCGCCGAGATGCATTACAAATTTTGGTGGCAATCGGATGATTGGTTTAGGAGTTTATAGAAGATAAGTATACAAAGAATAAGATGTTTTTTTCAATATTCTAAGAGATAAAAAAAGACCGTATAAGAAACCGCAATATGTATTTCCAATTAAATAAAAATTTATTATGCGTTCGTAATTTGGAAACGATATTAAAATATAACATTACTTACAAGACAACACGTGCTTAACGCCACGTTATATGAAAGAGTCGTTCAATAACACGAAACATTGTAGTCTTATTTATAAGTTATTCCCGGTTGCCTTTTAATTCAATGGCTTTGTTGCTTTTTCTTAATAATTTATCCAAAGCGTGTAGGATGCCGTCATTAAATTTCGCAAAATAAATGGGATCTAATGGTACCCATAAATTTATAAAACAATTCACACAAAGTGCACCCTAAATAAAATGGCTTGTTATTTATTTACCTGTAAAGTCTACGGGCTCTAATGTCTGCCATTTGTACCGAAGTTAAATCCAATATAAATCTCCTCAGTCGACCACATTTTATCTCAGATCCTGATATTTTATTTTTCGACAAATAACATTTGTGTCCTCGAAAATATCCATGCGAGGTTATAGATTCGGCTCTTTCTTGTTGATTTTTAATCTCTTCTACCATATTAGATATTCGTGGGGACAACATAATGGAGAGCAATTATTTGTTTTACTAAGGTAAATTAATAACACAGTGAATATCTTTTCAATCAATATTTGCGATATTTCTTACTTACATAACGTACTCTGATATATTGACTTGTCATCGATATTATTCTTCTTTATTTAGATCTTTTTAAATTCAAGTGTAACCTACTCTGATCCACGATTGAAATACAACTACTTTATATTACAGTACAAGTAATATTTAATTACACAAATAATTCTAATTAATAAAGAAAGTAATATTTACATTTGTTTCTTTATTTTGGGTTTTTTTAAGGATGGTGTGTTGAAAGTTATAATTATCTTAAAATAATAAACAAAAACAGTATGTGTTTATTCTTTTAATATTCTTTAAATAATTACTTTAACATTAACTGCAGCTACTAAGTAAATTTCGAATATAACACATTTTTACCAGATTTCCAAGTTTCAGCACACGATTTAGAGCAAAGCGCAGCACTTAATACAATGTCTTCAGTATCTTCTATTAAAATTATTTTTCTGAAATTTCATAATTATTTAATTAGAATGTAATAAATTTTTATTAACATTTGTTGTCTTGTGCTTGTGGTTTCTTAAATAATATTCCTCTAATAACCTAATGCATACAGAAAAACATTATATATTATTATTACTATAGTGACATCAATGAAAAAAGTCAATAATATTATTACAGTTTACTATTTTAAAGTCCATTTAGAGTATATTTTATGGTATAGTCCAAAATAGTAACACTAACCTGGTAGTAACGAATTATTTACCTGTACGTAGTAGCAGAAAATTTAAATGACAATAGAATGATATATGATGAGAAAAAAGCAGGAAACGTGGACTAGAATAATAATTGAATAATACCCCAGACAAAGCTAAAGACGTAAAGAAAGACCAATAAAACGATGGGAAGATGATCTGAAGAAAGTAGCAGGACCAAAATGGCTACGTATAGGAAAGAATTGGTACATTTGGAGGAAGGAAGAACCGAATTTAAAGAACGTAGTTGAAGTAAAAGAAAGGACAATAAGGGCTTAACAATATCTACTCGACATCGTACTGAGACGCATATTATTTAAGAATATTTTTGTATTACTTACTCCAAGCAAAATTCTAAATAGACGAAATCGAATATAGGTTTTTTGCAATTAATATTTTCACATGTTGATATCGATCCATTGCATAGATCGTCCTTTATAAATTTAGGTAAATAATAAAAATGTTCTTCAATTATATCCGATGGTACACAGTAACCTTTAAGTTTACTTTTGATTAGTAATTTATCAATGTTTTGATCGTCTTTAGTAATTTTATTTATATGTACTGAACTCGTAGTGTGAGCAAAAAGGCTACTTTCTAGATTGAAGCCTCCAAATTGATCCTCAAGATTACTAATATTATTATTATTTTCAAATTTACTCCAATTGTTAAGATCAGAATAGATACTAGTCGGTGATGACGTCATTCTTTTTGAGGTACTACAAAGCATTTGGTAAAATTTTCTCTTGCATATTTCCATAAGACTCGGTGTAACAACAACATTATTCTCAATAATATGTTCATATTTTCTAGGAAAATGTATTTTTTGTGTACTAAAGTCATCGACATTTTCACTTCTTCGTAGTACTAAGTTACATTTGCAAATCGTTTCTTCACAGGTTGAAAAACTGATACATCTGTAAAAAGTAAACATAAAAACTACTGAAAAAACTTGTGTAATCCTTAATTTTAGTTTTCCTTAATTCCTTCTCATTACCACCCGTTTTCACTTTTGAATTACTGTTATATTTTTGCTTCGCAGTCTTTTCACAACATTTCCTCTGGTCGAGAGTAGTTTGATACTTAAATTGAATAAATTACATAATGGTTAGTTTAGTATTAGTAATTTTGCTGAAAATCTCAGCTATATTATATCAAAAAGTGTTATGTTTGGCGCTTCTATGAACTCACCCAATTTTAAGACTTCTTGCCTGTTGTCCTCGAAACATGTGATACCACAGAGAATAAGGTATTGCTGCAAGGCTACGATTTCGCCAGAATCTGAATTCACAATGATGATAGTTGTAAACAGGCCTTTGTGGCAACCATTTTAATTTGTTGTCTGGAATATAATAAGGAAGTAATAATATAATTAGATTAAAGCTAAAGATTATAAGCCCAATCGAATAAAATATATATTTACTTCGTATATTTTTACATCAGTAATAATAATTTTCATTGACGAATTCCTATGTATAGCACAGTATATTTTGTGAATAATTTAAGTTGAAATTGTGTCTGATTACTATAACACATTTACTTAGATGTTGCGGAATAAAACACTAGGAACACTTCCTCGGTCTAGGAATTGTTAAAAAATTATTAATCTAATCTGTATTGAGATTTGGACTTTGTGAACATAGTTTATGCAATCATTAATTTGTAATAGCTAATTAGTTTCAGTGATTTCCGTATCTAGCGGGTAAATAGGTCAAACAGATCAATCAGGAAACGTTAAAATTGATTTATAACGGTTAGTTTGCAATCAACAATAACTACAACTGCTTCCTTGGCTTTACGAGCGACACTAAATCTTTATGTATTAGGAACTTCAAATGTAGGTTACTGGTTGTAATGAAATCGATTCTCTTTTAAATAATGTAGAATCTTATAATTTTTTTTTAGTAGTTCAATTCGGGAAAGAATTGAAAATTGTTCTGTTGAAAAGCCTTTTGTTACGAACTAAAACATTATGGTCTAACATTTTACCGTTACTTGTTTATATTATCATATATTTAGTCAAGTACTTCATAGATTTATGCTAATTATTAATAAGATTACTTACTAGTTTCATAAATTATAGATTTTAATAGATTCTATAAAATTTTATGATAATTTAGGCCTAATTAGTTTTGATTCAATTGTCTCCCTTGAGTTCCTTCTTAAATTCTCTTATTTAATTTTAATGATTAATAGAATATCTAAAGTCCACTGATGCTTCGTCTATCAACATAAAAATACCGTGCTTGAAAATATTTCCAAAATTTTATGGATCAATTTACAGTGTAAACGTTAGCCTATATAATATGCTTCCAGTTCAATACATCATGCGTTACAGCAATGCAATATTAAACAAATGCATTGCATATCATTGGAATGTTAATGTATTCCATCATCTTTACTACTATATCTAGCAGTATTTGGTGCTTAGAATCATAAGATTGATGTATAAATATTTTTAAATATTGTAATGCTACAATGGTAATATAAGACTAAGGCCTTGAATGACTTTGAATATGTAAAAATGAGAACAGGTACTCGTACATGCTTTAACCAAATATTTCGAAAATATGTCTTAAAATGACCTATAAAGGTAATTCTTGTTAGATATGACGAAACAAAAACATGGCAATAAATTTAAGATGCATCATTTTTCGTGTTAAAAAACATTGAAACTCTTGCAGGATAATCGGACAAGTTAAACATTTGCGAAAATCGTGAGAGGCATACAAAAGACTGTATGTTTGGAATTTTAAATATTGTATAGTTTTGGGATAAATGTCTAGTCAGAAAAGTCATTAATAATCTCTAGTTGATTGTAGATTGAGTTAAGCCAATTAATACAAAATATTCGATTATTGGAATTATCTTGAAAATAAGTGAAATGCTTTCGTATTTCGCCTAGCATTTCAAATATTCTGTCGTAGTAAGATTTAGAGAAATTTTAAAGCCTTATTATTCTGTGTACGTTACACATAAAACAATCAAGTAACACACCAACCTAGTCAACAATATGAATTACCACAAACCGAAAGATATCGAAGCATTCGCAGTTCAGAGATCCTTAACGGCAGCTCACTCAGTTCATTCTCGTCCAATATCAAAAACTTAAGGCTACTCATTTCCCCGATCTCAGAGGGGATATATTGCAATCTATTGCCACTAAGATCCAAACATTTAAGGCAACTCAGCCTTGATATCTCTCTTGGCAATTCCGTAATGTCATTCCCACTAAGATATAGGCTCTCTAGGTTATTGAGTTTACCAATATCACTCGGTATACGAGATATTAAATTTTCCTTTAAATAAATATCCGTTATCTCGGTTTCTTCGCCTTGTATACAGTGCAGAGGAAATTCAGTGAAACCTCTATAATTCCAATGTAGAACATTGTTTGCACTTGGTTTGTAAGACATTTTTAATGTCCTCTTTTCTTTATAATATTTATTTTATACTTTTGCAATTGTAATTATCCTGCATAATATTATTTAGAAAAATTACAAATTTTGAAGATTGCATTTGTATTCAACTCTTCTCACAATCCTTATACATATTGTCGCCGTTAAAATATCTTACATACACAAAGACAAGGCACACAAACACAGTTTATATCGATTTAAAATTTGAGACGCGTTTATCTTATTCCCGCCTCTATAAGACTGAGTCTAAACGTCCGAGGTGAGGGAGAATTATTTTTAAACTTACAGCAAGGCCTTTTATTTAAAATTAGAGCTTTTTTATTGATGATACTATGTATGTAATACTCTGCTTTTCATGTCTTTTGTAATGACATCATTTAAATGTGATGATAAATTAGATAAATAACATGATATAAATCAATACCAACATGGTTCAATTCACCTTATATGATAAATAAGAGAATTAAAATGTTATTCCGTTGAATCCTTTAATAATGAAATGAACTAATTTAAAAATTATATCTCTTTTAAAACGTATAACAATGAATTTATGAGCGTTCAAAGAAGTTTTGATACAATGAAAGTAAAAAAATATATAATACTGCAAAAATTCAACTTTATATTCTTTTTTCCTTATGATATTAATACCAAATAGTTTTTAACTTGTCTGCTGTGTCTTAAATAATATAAAATTCTGAAAAATTTTGATTGTATGATTATTCAACCCACCGGAGGTAAATAAAATTTGTCTTCACCTAAGGTGACAAATTTTATTAATATAGTCAAAATATAGTCTATATTAATACACTCAAAATATAGTCTTAAAACATATATTAAGATTTGGAAGAGATCTGTTTTAAGAAGTCGTATATACATCCAATATCTTTTTACAATGTTTTATTTGTTTTACTACATAAATAAATTATATTTCCAGGTTTCGCTTTTGCCCCAGCTTGTTTTACATGGTCGATAAATAAATTGATAAAAATTCACAGCCAAAACGTAAATACGAATTTAATAAAGAGCAAAATGTATTGGATATTGAGAGCAAAGGTTTGGCGTGTATCCAAGAATTGCGGATTGCTGGGTCGAGGACGCGCTGACGTTTATACACATAAACAATGGAAATACGGGCATGATACTTTTGTCATCTACTGGATACAGGATTTGCTTAACAAATATAATTTTTTAGTTTTATATTTTTTAATATACACTAACACAGAAGCTTTAGAGATGTAGTGTTGGGCAAATTGATCCATCCTCGCAGAACTTAACATCACAACAAGGCTTGGTTGTTGTAGGAAGGGTTGAATGGAAAAGATCAAGGGGTCACTCACCTACCAGTAGATCCGACCAAAAAAATCATAACATGACTCGCGTTTCTAACATAACCTTCTCAAAATATGGATTACTAAAGCATTTCACTCTAGCTTAGGTAATACGAAAAGATAGAACTCTGAATAAGCTTGAGTGTTTATATGTTATTGCCTTAGTTTTTAAACTAAACAGGTCACTAGTTATTATAAGATTGTGGGCAGCTTTAAAAACGCTTTTTGTTTTCACCTCCTCAAAATATGGACTACCAAAGCATTTCACTCTAGCTAAGGTAATACAAAAAGATAGGATTCTGAATAAGCTTGAGTGTTTACAGTTTATTGACTCGATTTTTAAACTAAACAGGTCACTAAATATTATAATTTTGTAGGTAGAATTACAAAGGCTTTTAGTTTTCACCAACTTAAAATATGGACTACTAAAGCATTTCACTCTAGCTTAGGTAATACAAACGTTATGCTAACAAGAAATTTTCGTGATAAATAAAAACCATTATTCTTATTAATTTTATTTATTCAATTGTCATAGTTCACTAATAGTAAAATTTGTAATGAATGAATATTGTTAAGGAAATTACATGTTACGTATATTACAATCCGATATTGGTCCTTTGCATAATTATTGTTGATAAGATATAGTAAAAATTTAGACTGAACGTATATCTTTTAAAATTGAATACTTAAATTACGTATATCTTATACTTTTATTAAACTAGACGTAGCTTCGTAATTAGGAATATATATAATAATAATCACTTATTTTCTGACTAGTTATCGTGACTTGAATAAATACAAATATTATATTTATTTGTAAATTTTCGTGGGTTTTATATATAATTAATTATAGGCTATTTATTGACGTGAGTTTTATAGATTTGACATTATTAATTCATATTTTTTTACATATAGGCCTTCATTTCCATTATGTATAATACAAAAAAGCGAAAGATATCAATGATGTGCTTATATTTTATTGTTATATCATTACAAACCCTTCTTTCTACAATGCAATCAAATCAAGAA
This sequence comes from Elymnias hypermnestra, assembly GCA_015832385.1. Lineage (NCBI taxonomy): Eukaryota > Metazoa > Arthropoda > Insecta > Lepidoptera > Nymphalidae > Elymnias > Elymnias hypermnestra. The sequence goes on from JACTOM010000012.1 coordinate 2,358,689, forward strand.
AATATTATCTTATAGTTTTGATCATTTAAATATGTTTCCAAATGATCAACTGTTCTATTTACACAAATATGTATAAGGAGTTTTACTAAATGCGTACTGTTATGAAAGCTTTGAATGAAATCATAAAGGTTTCAAACTAGGTCTACATTTAGTTTTGAATGCGTATAATACAAACATATGGACGCTGGAAAGTAAATACGTTGTAACCCACAAATCCAAAATTGGTTATCAGAATAGAAAAACTTTTCATAATAACAAAAAAATAATAACTTCCGTATTTATGGACTACAACTGTTATTTTTAGACATGATATCTATATTTTGTTGGTAAACACCTGTAATTCAGCTAACTTTACAGCTTATCTTACAGTTAAAATAATATATAACAAATATAAACTATTTTGAAATATTGCTCCATAAATGCTGCTTAAAACGAGGAAAATTTTGACGTTTTCAATGTAACTCTTGCTGTAAAAGAGATACATGAAAAGTTTGCGTATTAAATAAAATTATTTCTTGCATGAAATACTCTTTTTAGTCGGTTTTAAACACAAAAAACTTTTTCTTCATGAAAAACGCTTGAGTGTTTGGCTTATGGAATTTATATCTTTACTTGATCTTCCCGAACTTGTGGAAATTTGGGTTAATTCGTTGTATTTAGGAGTGAATTGTCAATCTAAACTGTTCTGGAATCCAGCTGAAGACACGGAGGTCCAACAAAATCGGTTCAGCCGTTTAGGAGAAGTTCAGTGGCATAAAGACGCATATAAGAATTATTGGTATTAAGATGTATATAGTTATTTTATATGTGTGTTTGTGATTAAATTCCTCCTAAACGGCTAGACCGATTTTCACGTAATTTTTTTGTACTCAAGAATAGTTTAAATTAACAGTAGCTGATCCTTCCAGCCTAGCCCTAGCCAGTAGGGTGGTTGGCTGCTAAATTCCCACTATTATAAAAGCAAAAAATGCGTGCTTACAAAGTACACATGTCAGAAAAGAAACTTCTTTGGCAAATCAAGTTTTAAGTCTTGTTTGTATTTATACAAATCTAAAACTTTAGATTTCCGAGACTAAGAGGGAGGGAAAAGGAAGATATGTTAGGAATTAAGTGTCATTAAAATATGAAAAGTTGTGAAAATTAATACAAAAAATTTATTGAAATATCAAATGACGAATTGTAAATAAAAATGCCACGTGTTTTGTGTCAATATTAGAAATTGTTAATTAAATTTTGTTTTTGATTTTAAAATTTAGAAATGAGAATTTATGAAATGTTTTATATTTTATGCAAAATAGTTTATTAAACTATTAATTCAATGACGAGTGGCAAATTAATACGTCACATGTTATTAGTGAATATTAAAACTACCCAACCTTCAAACGAATGAGCATTAAAAACGCTGCAAATCTTGGTGACGCTGATCACGGTTTCATTCGTAAAACTTTTACCCTCACGCGCTTGCATGCACACATATATTTGGATCTTATATACATAAATAAATAAAATACAATTAGATCCGTATTTCCAAATATTTCCAATGGATATCCCTAGCCTAGTTCTCAATGTTATATATAGATTCTTCTCACGAAGTATTTAATTTACTTTTCAGTGAAATGAATCGTTATTTCCTGGCTTTTTTCACTTTACTGCATATCTACCAACGGCTTTCTTAGACGAAATTTTCTAAATGGGACAAATATATAAATTGATTTATATGAACTGGTTACTGTCTTGCAAAGAGACGTGCTTTATGCAGATGAATGGTATTAATAACTCTTAAGCAAAATAAAGTGCATTGTTTAAATATATAAACTGATATACAAGCAAAGCCGTGCTAGTTACACTATTTATAACTGATGTATGACCGAACTGATTCTGACCGATTAATGATCGAAATTTTATCTGATTTTTTAGATTCGTCTTCGCAGAGTGACTATTAACATATTGGAAAATGCGTGGAAAAATACACTACAAGATTCCAAAACTATGGGTCCTATCCTTGAAAGAAGATCATACAACCTTATTCCTATGGGATTCAGAAATACGGAGGTAACACAGCAGGAAATAGCTAGTAAAATGTAACCGTGATTTTGACGTTGGAAACAGATTTGTCTAAAAGTGCATAGTTTTAGAGGAATGCCAGATTTTTAAGTAATATTTTATTTAATACTACTAATATTAATTTATCATTATTTATAATAATTTTTGTAATATTCCCTGAAAAATAACCTAATTACCTATAATATCAAGTGATTAAAAATTAATGTTTCTTTTGATGTTGGGTTGATGCTATTTAAAAGTCATATTATAAAGAGGGATAAAGACAACTAATTTTGCCCCTAAAAAGAGAATCAATCCCATTGCTTCACAACAGTCAACGAGTAAGATTCTTTTATCTACCGGCATTCAATAAAAAATCTATGATCAATAAAAGGCACCAATAGTCATTTGATTCTATCGCTGGAAATCCTTTTTCACTAAATAGAAGTAAAAAGGAGGAAAACCTGAGGGAACCGATGGATTCAGCGAAAATTTCAATCTATGAAATCTCCTATATGACCGATTCAATACGGAAAATGTACGTCCGCGATGTGAAAGACGTTATATGCAATCCTTTTTAGAAATCTTTTGCCATATGAATAATTTCGTTGATTTGAGATATATTTTAATTAAAAATTGATTAAAATCTACGTAGAATCCTGACTCTTCGAGGCTTTTTTTCACTGTCGTCATCGCTGTCAAAGGAGGAGTCTCTGCTGCTCATCATTAAAGCCTGGATCTCGGGGTTCAGAGGCAGTGCTGGGTAGGATGAGCGACGTACCATAGGAGACGGTCTTGCTCCTAAAAAAACGTTATCATTCTGTAAAACATTATTATTATTGCCTTTTTAGAAGTCAAAACTTGATGAGGCTCACTGTTCGCTTTTTTTTGTGGGTATTAGATGAGGCTGAGCTGAATGTTACGCTATGTTACGCTCGTTCGCGTAAGGTCGGCTCTCGTCGTATAAGGGAGTGAAAGAGGTACAACAACTGCCATTTTTTAATTTATAGTTTAACATCACATTAATAGCAATAGTGGATACCAGTGGCGTAACTATAAGGTGGCACGGCTGGTATTATGCCACATGCCACTGGTCCAAGAAGACCCCGGCCCAAGAGATACTCTAAGCACATGGGACAAAACAGGTTATGTGATTGAAAATTCTAGACACTTTTGATAAACAGAAGGCTCTAAAAAGATTTTTCTTAATAAATACTTTCTTGAAATTACATTGTTATTTTTATTTCATTGTAAATGAATGTAGGTTTCATTATGATGTTGTGCCTTTGTCCAAAGGCTAGCGAATGGAAGAGGAATGTGAAGTCTCTTGATGAAGACTTACGTGAGGGCTATAGCTCATTCCCTCTCGCCTAAGAAAGGAGGCCTATGCCCAGCAGTGGGACGCATATAGGCTGGCAAGTGTGAATTAATGTAAAATGCTCTTGAAAATAAAATAATTATTAGAGTTTCATAACTACTTAGTACTATTAAAATTAAACTAAGCTCGTGACGATTTTTGTGGCCTTGGGCCCCATCAAAATATTAGCCCCAGGACCGAGATGGTATAGTTACGCCACTGGTGGATACAATAGTATCTATCTAATATACTAGCTGTGGAATAGTGTTTTTAAGTAGCATTTTTAATTAGTTATTTTACAAAACGTACAACGAGCTATTTGCAATGTTTTTTCTGAAGCTCTAGACTATGTGTGTACCAAATTTCATTTAAATTGGTTTTGTAGTTTTGGCGTGAAAGCGCGACAGACAAGTCAGCCTGAAATGCCTGAAATAAATGGCTCGATGTTTTTTGTATATTTTGTAGGTATGAGAATCAGTCGTCAAGTTTAGTGGGAAGCTTCAGCCGTGGCTAATTGACACTCTATCAGCTAAGACGTGGCGCTAACCAAAAACATTGAGCCTATGTACAATGCTCTGCAGCAACCTTAAGAGGTAAATTACCTCTTTACAGATGTTTTAAACATTAATTTTCGTGGTTTAATAATGGTATGACAGAACAACATCTGGGGTCAGCCTGTATTCCTATAAAAACTTCTTTGTGATTTCTAAAATTCTTTATGCAACGTAAATGTTTGATCAAATTGTTTTCAAAAATCTTTATTAACAATGTTACAATATTACATAAGGTAATATTACATGTTATACATGTATATTTGGATGCTCTATGTTTACATTTTGATTTTTTCTACAACATTTTACTTTACTAATAGTAAGAAGATAACGCAAGCGCTGTATGCAAATGAACTTATTAAATATATTTGATGTCACGTATTCCAACAGGTACTGACCAATTTTCGAAACGTAAAGAGAAATTAATTCAATGAACATATTTTCATGCCCACGTTGAATTTGCCTTTGTATTTTTTCTCTCTATAGTGCAATGGGTAATGCGTAATTATTTTCTACTTGCCTTTTATTACATATACACTATATGAAAGTACAATTTTTGAAACACAACGAGAACAAATAAGATTTTAACGAAATTAAAAAGAAAATGACGTAAATGACAGTAAAAGCATTACTTTAAATGTCACTAAATCTATTGTTCTATACAAAATTAAAGCGTTATTATCTACTAAGTTAAGCAAAAGGCTTGTGCGAAATTAATTACAAAAAAGTTATTTACTTAACTGTATATACTTTAAGATATTAGTTCAAAATAAAGTAGCCCTCAAATATCAGGTAAGTTCGTACAAATAAATGTTTTCGATATCCTCTCGTGACACAATATTTGCTTTCATCATTTTTAAACACAAGGTCCCGCTCTGTCTGTCTGTTTGTCCACTGATAACTCGAGAATTATTGGTAAAATTTACTAGTATACATTATTTTGTTTCGCCACTATGGATGGACTGATGACGAAAATGAAACGCGTGATTAGCGTCACAAAGATGTCCAGCGCATTTTATGCTGATCCTTTCAAAGGTTAGGTAGTTTTAATATTTACAAATAACATGCGAAATTTTAATTTGTATCGTCATTTAATAATTTCATATACTATTTTTCATATAATATTATTTAAAAATATTTCATAAAGTCTCTTTCCAAATTGTAAATTCTTAAACAAAATTTTATTAATAATTTTTAATATTGACAAAAAACACGTGGTATTTTTATTTATAATTCGACATTTGAGATTTCAATAAGTTACTAGTATTCATTTTAGACACTTTTAATATTTGAATGACAGTTAAATTCCTCATATCTTTCTTTTACTCTGCCTCCCGCTATGTTTCGGAAATCTAAAGCTTTAGATCTGTATAAATAAAAACAAGACTTAAAAATTAGTTTTCCAAAAAAGTTTTACTTCTGACATGTGTATTTTTTTATTTAACTTTTTTTTATTTAACTGAAAGCTGCTATGGAAGTTATAATAGCCAGCCTATCTGATGACAATGAAAGTGAAATGCTACGTCTTAATTTTTTTACTGGTACGAATATTGGCTTTATTAGCAGAGTTAAGTCCGATTTCGGTCAAATATTAACCTATTCCCAACATAGTTAAAACAAAACAGTAATTGGCGATCGTTACATGAAAGTTCCTTTAGGAATATAGAGGAAAAAACTGTTTCAAAATCCGCTTTAGTCAACTAGAACTGAATTCCGAACGAATAAATATTATTTTAGCTTTTAGTATGAACAAAGCTGATAATCAACTCTAATAACAAGCATAAAGCGTGAAAGAAACATGGATTAACAAGAAGATAGGATTAAAAGTGAGAAGACTTAATTACCTGTGTTTCTTTCAGTCGTCTGATAGACCTTGTAAGAAATAAAAAAAAATATAAACAGATAGGACAGTAAAAAGTTAACATTGAGGCATAAAATTAACATTAAATTTATATATATTTTTGGATACTGGAATTTATTAGAGAATTCAATATGTACTTTATATAAATTTACACAAACTATAAAGTAATGTATGTTTTCGGGTAATGTGTATGTAGCTACAACGAAAAAAGCACTTTTTTATAAGGATACACATATTTATAGTTAGAAATATCATTAACATTGCATCTTTACGGTCAATAAACATGGCTCAAATCGAAATAGTTATATCAGCTATATATTCTCTAATAAACTCCATGGCAATAAATGTTCATAAAATTTTGACAGCGAAAATTATATATATTTATATTATTAACATAAAATGCATCACAAATATGTAAATTTTGATTTACACATACCGATCAGCTTCTCAACTGATTGTCGCTTATTCATTGTGGGCTCGGCAGGTGTTTCTCCAATCGATGCCGGGGCAGAACTTTTGCTTAGATTTTTCTCACCAAGGTATGAATTTATTGACTCAGCTCTCGTATAGGGCCTGCTCTCTCGTTGAGTTTTTTTCTCTTCATTACCACTCATTTCAGTCTCCGAAATCTGAAATAGCTGAAGCCCAAACTTGCTCGACTCTCTTCGAAGCATCTTTTTATTAGCAAATTCAGCTAAAGACTGTCTTCTTTCCCCATCTGGATTGAGCTCCCTTTTAGCCCGTTCTTCTTCCTTTACATTCAACACATCGATCAAGGCATGTAGTATCGAAACGAGTAGGAATACAGTTATACCTATCAATGTGATAGCATCGTCTCCAGAATCCATATGTTTATATTTAGGACGTTTTATTTTCACCGTCTGAGGTTTTTTAGTGAACACTTCCAATGTGCTGCACGCGTCTTTAAGAAATAAAGGTATCGCCTTTGGTTTCACGACTTTTTGCGGTAAATTATTTAATGGTTTTTCTTCGTTACCATTACTCGTCGTAAACCACATTTGTACACTGTAGAGGCAATAAATAATAACGAAGAATATAAAGAGTAATGCCTTACGCTCGCTCATGTTTACGTCGCAAAATAGCTGGTTTGTTTTGACAGAGCTTCTCGCGTGCGTCTGTAGCTATTCACGTAGTGTGATTGTTTAAAAAGTTGAAAGCTTACATTGATTTGTGCTCGTTTTTCGGTTCTTTCTTGATTATTTATGAGTATTTTTCTTTCACAGAACACTTAAAACAGCCACGTCAGGCCTTGTTTTGTTAAAGGTAGCTACTGCTTTTTGCGCATGTGCGGATTTCAGTTAGCTGGGGCGTCGGGGTCGGGATGTTTGTAGTAGAATCCATTCGTATGTGAAAGCACACCAAGAAATTGTTTAAACTATTCATCGATATGGACTGTTACTATCTGCTCGAGGATGCTCGTTACGTTCCACACAAAATATTGTTTCATTAACGTTATCAGATTTCCTCCTCGGTTGCTCGTACGTTATCAATTTCATTTGGAAGTCATGTTATCAGTGCATCCTATTGTCATAGATAAATCGATCAAACTTTATTAGTTTATCTATTTAATAAATGTTGTTCTTCGATAATGTCATCAAATGCGAATATAAAGTAATTGATTCGAATTCAAAGCTGATATTTTCGAGGTAAAGTCAACAAATTGAAATATGTAATATGCATGTATTGTTTTTTAAAATATCTATGCAAATCATGGTTTTTGCAAACAGGCACAGATAGTATTTCCTTAAAAAAATTATCTTGAAAATATAAGGCCTAAAAACAGCGAATCCAGTCTTAACCACTCAAATTAGGTTAAAGTGACTACGCTCTATTGAAATCTTTTTAGAACACATTATGTTTGTGTTAATTTTTGATTTCAGATTGAATTAACTTCATCATAGTCCACAGTAAAGGTAACATTGTAAAGACGTCAAGGTAAAAATAATAATGGCAAAAAGGTTAATTAAAACAATAAAGTTAAAAAGGATATATAATAGAATCCTTCTGGGTCATTCTGGGTTTAATAACTTCGTGCCTAAGTCTGTATATGAATAAGCAATACACGTAAAAATGTACATTGTAATATCAGAGAGTGTCTATAATTAGAGCAATTATTTTAGAAACCTTTACACACTTGCAATCAAAATCACTTCGAAGCAACTATTTACTACATTAATCATACTTAACTTTAATAAACATTTACTGGATCGCAAAAATAAATATATTGTCAACGTATATGTTTAGGTTTTACAAAAAATTTGTTTACTGTCTTTCAATACTCTCATACCTTTTGCCTTTGCCTTTTATGCCTTATATACCTCACACTATTTAATAAGTATTTCTCTATTTTGTATGTTATTTTGTGGTGTATACAGAATAGAGAGAATAAAATTAGGACGTGGCTGTGTTATGGACATGGTCGTTTGTTTTACGTGAATATGTCTCGTAACAAGGCTTTCCCTTCCGCCGTGTGCGATGGATTACAATCCTTATATATCGTAATAAATTCTTTGATCCTTTAACTATCCTGGTAAATTGAATTTCGGATGGATTTGTTAGATATGTAGCTACAACACCAAACTGTATCCCTCGATTTTGTTATCATGAATTTTTTTGAATGACCTCCCTGTGGATGCGTTTTTAAAGGCGTATTCACATCAAAATATTATTCAACCAAAACATCGACTTAAATAAGGTAGCACATTTAAAATATTATCTATGTACTTTCCTTCACGGACGCAATGGGGCTAACACGTCATGCGACCAGATGGGATAGTCATTATATGAAAAGTAAAATTATTTAATACCAGTTAACGTATTCGCTGATAGTGTGCGTTACCTCTAAACATCTAAATTAAAACACTCGAGAGAGAATGACGAAACATTAATGTAACGAAAATTAGAGAATGACGTTTTAATGTTAGCAGGGAAATAATAACATTTTATGTAGATATAAATAGTCGTGAGTCTTAACGGTCCCGCAGGCATAATTCTGGGAGTCATCGCTTTTCTAACACAGGTCCCGAGTTCGATTTCCGGTCAAGTAAATGTAGGATACTTTATAATTTGTCTAATTTGGACTGGCAGGCTTCAGCCGTGTCTAGTTTTAGCAAAGACGAACCGTCAAACAAAAATATGCGTTTCGGTACAACCATAGCCTTGTACCGGAACGCATATTTTTAAAAATCATTGAGAGTTTGTTCACGCCGGCCGTGGCCTTGGCATGGACTCGACCTTGGACGCGGCCCATAAAGGTCCAGGTCGAATCGGTCCCCGAGACGGCAGGAGGAGAAAGTTAAGGGAGAGAGATTCCATAGGGGTCGAACCGATCAGTCTCGCTCGAACAGTTGTGTCGAGCGGACGGGTCGGCTGTGCTTGCGCGCCGACTAAGGTTAGCATCTCGATCGTATTCCACGAAATTCATTTCTGTGTGACTCATACGTGTCGAGGTTATTTGTTGCATTTTATTGTTGGTCTGTTTTGTCTATATTTTACGGTTATTTTAATTTGTTTGTTAGGAATAGTTGTTGATTTTACTGTTAATATGTTTGTTGGTCTTTTAATATTGTTATTGGTATGTCGTTGTGGTTAGCTTGTTGATAGGTTTTGTTTCTGTTGTTGTTGATTGATTGATTGTATTTTGGTTTTACATCGTCAATGTCTGACGGCGGTCGATGGTTGAGGAAAAGGCCCGGCTCCCAAAAAATGAGTGGGCAATCGGATGAGATGTCCGAGGAGGGGACCGGGGCGCGGAAGCGCATGCCGGTTTCTGAATCGGAGGGTTCGGTTCCTTCGAGCAGAGGAAGCTCATTGTGTAGGGATGAGAAAGTTGCACGAAAGGGGAGGGGTACAGGGATTGCCCAAGCTAGGGCTGAACAAAGAAAACGTAGGGAAGAGGCTGAAGAAGCGATTTTTAATCGCTATCTCAGCGATCGAGTAAAACGACTCGAGACGGAGGCAAGCGCAGACTCGGAGGGACTCTCTGCTTCTGAGATGCAAGCAGGGCGAGTCAGCCCTCGCAAACTTAGTGTAGAGGAACTGCGTGCCGTGGCTGGTCAGAAGATAGCCAGCATTTCTATGGTTGTGCAGAAGTCCGGTAATCTCAAGGGCACGTTTGTTACTACCCTTAAGGAGTCAACCTCGGCTCTTCAGGGGGTGGTGGAGGCTCTTGCGGCAAGAACTGAGGGGGAGGAGACGTCCCGTTTAAAAGCAGATAACGGGCGACTCCGCCGAGAAGTCGATAGTTTGAAAGCGGAGTTAAAAGCTCACCGCC
>JACTOM010000012.1:2374326-2499517 GCA_015832385.1 Elymnias hypermnestra
ATATATATATATTTAGCGACACTTCAGATATTTAACAAAAAAAATCAAAACGCCAAAGTGATTAACGCAATAAAGCTCCTATCATGCCCGATGCCTTGCGAGAAGTGAGTCAACCCCGCACGACACTCAACCGACGCGGGCCATTCCCGCTCGCTGACGTCATCCTTCGCACGATCTTGTTGCGACATGTCTCGGCGCTCTAAAACCACGCCCCCGAGACTTGCAAAAGGCGATAAATATATATTTAATATATATATATATATATATATATATATATATATTAAATTTAGGAATTAAAAGTCATGACAACACGCACGCACGATAACTATTGCGTTATTTTTTCTTTAAGTAAAAAGAAAAATCAGATATTTATTACGGATTAATACGAATACCTACTCTTCTACCTAAAATGTAAAATCTTATAGCTTATTATAATCATTAAATCTAAAATACACAAAACATCTGCTGAAATTCAATTTATATTAATGCATTGGTTGCTAACGCATTCACGTGCTTGGCTTCTTAAGTACAGTTAAAGCTAGGGTTGTGGTGAACGTTAAATGGTTTTCAAAATAAAACTTTTATGTTTAAAAGTATTTATTTATCACTAACTACTGACTGTAACATTTCTGAAACGGCTTGACCGATATTGATGAATCTTTTCACATGGATACCAGACTAATTTAGATTGTCAATTCTATCCTATAAATAATTGAATTTTTAAGTTATTGGAAATAACGCGGGTGACGGAGCTTTTTTGCAGTCTGTCAATAAATATTAATAAGGTAAGTTGGCCTTTAAATATCACGCACAAAGTTTGTTTGAGTAAATTAATTATTTGTTTTCGTTATGCATTTAATAACATACATATTAGTCTAATAATGATGTGTATCTCTCACCCCTAACCATTGCAAACACCGGGTGTTGTTTACACAACATATATTACAATTACATTTAAACTTTAATGTTTAATGCTCGTAATTTAGTTTAGTTCCTTTGGTAGTTTTTATTAGTATAAAACTAACTTCCAAATCTCTCATACTTCGATCGATCGTAAAACGAGCTGATGACTCGAATAAGTATTAAATAAGTTCATAATTAGTTGGGATAGAATCTGGGCGGCGTGAGTTTAGATAATTTAAATGATTTACTGATTTTTTTCAAAAAAATAGTTAATTGTTTGATAAATATGATAAAAATTTAAGTTCAGCTTCCTCACTAGTGGGTTTTTAGAGCATAGACCCACCACGCTAACACAAGTGCACTCTCTATTCCTTCTCCCTCATATTATGAGCAGGCAATCCTAGACGACCGAGAAAGATCAGGCGCTGGAGCCACGACTTAACGTGAGAGGGGGAGGCACATAGTTGGAGCACACCACCAATTTCCCAACTTCCGACAAATACTGAGATGAATCTAATAACAGAAAACTCAATGCCAACTTTTGAATTTGAATCCAGGACTTCATGTCCGTAGCCGAATAAGCTGATCACTGGATCAATAAAGCAGATAACCGTGTCAAATAATTAAACTCCAAACGGTTTTTAGTTAGCATTTTTACCAAAAACTGAAGGATTAAAGCAATTTGGAAAATGTATAGCGAGCAGTTCAATTGCTAAATATAGTAAATAAAACAATTACTCCTGTGACTTTTAGATAGCAATCTCACTACAAGATGAGATTGCTTTACGAAACGGTTTGATTTTTTTATTCCTGTCAGTATGTGATTTAATCTAAGGTATTTTTTCTTACTGGTGTCCACATACAATTTTACGGAAATGAAAATATTTTGATTTGCAGCGCAGGACTTTTTTTTATCGTTAGGAAATCCTCTTGGATACCCACAACAGTACGAGGTAAGGACATTGCGAGTTAGGCCGGACTTCTACTGGCTAAAACCTGACGGTGCTTCAAGGTCCTGTGGTGACAAGGCCATGAGATGATTAGTGGCACGCTGCCATAGCCCTTTCAGTTATGGTTGACGGTAAAACTAAACGAGACCAAATCGATGTCATCGCCGACCCATAGGTCCATAGGTGGGGAGCTTGGTGCGCCCATCACGTCACCAGCCTCCTCGCTTCGCCGTCCGTCGTTCTGCGACATCTCCTCCTCGCAGAAGGACACCACCCCTTACCGTTCACCATTGCTTTGGCACCAACAGCAAGCAGCGAGAGATTCGATCCAATGGCCGCAGTTAATTCAGCACGCTGCTAAGCCGATTAATTAATATCGATTATTCCACATACCTTTTCCAAATAATTCGACGTTGATACTTAAACGACTACTAGAACTACTTAAAATCTAAAGTTTTCTTCAGCTCCCTGATACTAATATTACCATATTGGATGGGTATTACAAGTTTCAATATTATATGACTCTTTTAAAGCTTGAGAAGTTGTCATGATATCGAGTGAACCTATTTATTAAATGCATTTAGAAGCACCTTTGCTGCTAGGAACGCAATATCGCTGAGCCACGATTAAAAAAGTGTGTTTCGATATTGCATTCCGGTTTGGCGGCGAGAATTTCAAAAAGATTTCCATTTCGCGCTACACCGCATTCAGTTGCGCATTAAATTGTAGAAATAGAAAGAAATTTTTAAATTTGTCAGCGTAGATTATTTAATAAAATTGCCTCGCTTGCGCCATGTCATGAATAGTCACACTAGCAGAACTCCTGGTTTCGATTCGACAGGGTAAGTTTCGGACTATGCGGCCCTCCCATTGCCACTTGAGGTTCGCGATTCGTAGGACTATGTCGGTGACTTTGGTTCCACTCCTCATTTCTGATTCGATCACGTAGAGAAACTCCAAGCATAGCCCTCTCCATCGCACGCTTAGTGACTCTGAGCTTCCGCATGGGGCGCATAGTCAGCGACCACGTCTCAGAACCGTAGGTCATCACTGACAACACGCACTGTTCGAAGACTGGTCTTCTGGCGGCACTGTCAAGAACTTACTATTTGAATATAGTCGAGCCTGGATTTATCTTATCTTTGACTATTCACACTGTATATAAAAACTGTATCATACAGCAATCTTATTTTCTAGTAAGAATGCTATTATAAACTTATAGGTGATAATTTTTACAATTTTACTCAGCGATAAAAATACGCTCTAAAGACTTTCCAAATTGCTTTAGCCATAACCAATGTGTGCAAAACAACAAAAATTTTGTGTTATTGTCTTGCTTTGATTTAGGACGCTTCGGTTTATTGCATTTCTTCTGGCAAAGACGTATTGCTAGGCAAAGTTTACTTAAAGTCAAGCACAATATATTAAGAGTTTAAAAAATTTTGTTTTTACGATGTTACAGCGTTGTCTATTAAGAATTAATCACAAGAAGTTAATAAATAGCGTAACACGATGATACTATTAAGAGTTTATGATATACTATCTTGTATGATCATATTCAAATTTTATTTATAGTATAAGAAATTGTAATTACATAGATTTTTCTATGTTTTATATCGCTATACTCGTAATAGAGAATGTACAACTTAGAGGCCACGAAATGATTGAAAAGCCTTATTTTGTGTTTACAGAAGTGAAATTAATGTCCATATTCAACTCTGTTGTCGTGATTTAAGGTTTAAAATGGTAATGAACCGCGATTTAACCTATCTCGTAACAAAACCATTCTGGTTCATTAGGCATGCGTTGGGGGATCATTTTGTAAGCGTACATAAAATTATTGAACGAAATAATAGCCTTAATCAAGTTTACGTGAACTATCTATATGTTAACAGATTTTCTAACGTTTATTAAAAGTTTAATTTAATAACAACAAATATGTATAAAAATTTTATGAAAATTAAAAGCTTCATGTTATATAATAAAAAAAGAAACATTTTTTAAAGAAATATCTATATAAATGTATATATAAGCATTCGTTTATACGTGTGTATGTACCTAAACTCCTTCTGAACTGATTTGGATGAAATAATTTGGGATTTAGCGCGATTCAAGGATTGTTAAAATTGATAATTCGATTCCAAATTTCTATGAAATTGGCAAATACATGGGTGAGACCGCCAGTCATATTTAGTATGACGTTTTATTTCGTCAGTCATAATTCAACACCAATAATAAAACGTGACCTTATATTTCCAAATCAATGCTATGCTAGTTTTTGTTAGTATAAAGAGCCTTTCCAGATTTTTCCAGAAGACGATAGGTGTACTGGTTTTTTTTTCCATAATATGTTGGATACAACATTGGGTGTGACAACGATTGTTATACTAGCAAACGTTAGCAATTGCACCTACAATTCTTGTTTTCTACAGGAATGGATATTGTCTGTGTGTGGAGCCATAAACACAATATAAAGACATGATTTAAATCAATATTCACTGAATCCAATAGCTGATTAAATGTTAAATTCAACGTTTGAAACGGAAATCGCCTCGAATTGCCAATCGTGAATCTTTGAAGCGGGGGATTTTTGCCCCAATTTGAATTTGAACGCGTCCTTAATGAGAGAATTGAGATCTGATATTACTCCTCTCAATTCCGATCTTATTGAATTTGTTTCGGGCATGGAAACGATGATATCTTTCGACTTTATCGCTTTTATTTATCACGCCAGGATACTCGTAAAACTTGGTGGAATAATTTCATTCAATTTACTAAAAATAAATTTGATTATCTATAATAAATATTTTTGTTCGACGCTCTGAATTGCGAGAACTCTGATCGTTAGAAATGGTATAAGGTAACAAACCTTATCCCTCTGGCTGAGTAAATTTAGAGTTTGTAGATGCAAAAATGGAATTTGTCAATTGCTACAATAACTTAGAAAAACAAGTTTCATTAAATGATTTATGTATTAAAGAGGAAATAGATAGGAAATAAGCAATAAGTCTAAATAGTTTTGGGCACAAAAACAAATCATAAAAGGGAATATAGCCTTAGTATTCAAAAAATCGACACGTTATCATGCATTCCACCAACGCTAACCTATTTTAGTTAACCTTTGGTTTAGACAAATAGAATAAATAACTAGACATATTTATACCAAAGGGCTATGGAGAAGAGTATATTGAAGCAGTAAAATGTACAAAATACCGAACAAAGATATTAGAAAGAGGACAAAACTGTGCTACGCATTGCAGCACGCACAAATTAAGATGGATATGGGCGGAACACAAAGCCTGATTAACAAAAAAAGGTGGAATGTTACAACATCTGTGTGGCTAAGCAAGTGGGCAAACCGAAAGCACAGTGGAATGATGATTTGACGCGAACAGCAGGCATGAAATGGCCAGACAGGGCTAATGACACAAAAAAATGGGAGAAACTGGGGGAGGCCTATACCCAACAAGGGATTCTTGTGGATTGCAAAACATAACTTACAAGTGGGTGCGTAGAAAGTACACATGTCAGAAGTGAAACCTCTTTAGCAAACAAATTTTTAAGTTTTGTTTATATTTATAGACTTAGAAGGAGGGAAAAAGGAAGATATGTTAAGAACTTAGTGAATTTAATTGTCATTAATTTATTAAATATTTTATGAAAAATTGTATGTTAAATAACAAATGAAGAGTGGCAAATTAAAATGCCACATATTTGTAAATATTAAAACTACCTAACCTTCAAACGAATTACTGTAAAAAAACGCTGCACATCTTCGTGACGTTAATCACGCCTTTCATCCGTAAAAATTTTACCCTCACCCGCCTAAAGATGTTTGCCTCAGCTGCCTCATTGGCTAGTGGTTAGCATGTTCGACTACAGACATGAGGTCCTGGGTTCGAGTGCCGGGTCGGACCAATTCAAAAATCAATATTGAGTTTTCTATTAAGATTTTCTCAATATTTGCCCGAAGTTGGCGGTGTGATCCACTCCCGTGCCTCGGAGAGCACATTAAGCCGTCGGTCCTGCGCCTGATCTCTCTCCGGGCGTGTCGGATTGCCGTCACATCGGACTATGAGAGTGAAGGAATAGACAGTGCACTTGTATACTATGCCTGCCAATTCGCAGTGGAGCATCGTGGTGGGTCTATTCTCTAAAAGCCCTAGCTCCTCGGAGTGAGGAGGCCTGTGGCCAGTGGCAGTGAGACGTTAATGGGCTGCTACTTACTTATATAAAATATATATAGCTGGCCACTCACGTACACACACACACACGCGTTAGCACTTGCAAAGTAAAGTATGTGCTGAATTCCTCTTAGAGTGATGGATCGATTTCTATGAAATTGTTTCCGTGAGTTCAAGAATGGTTAAAATTAACATATTCATTTGGATTTCTCCTTACCTCGTCGGGACTTAAAAATACTCGGTGACATCGCTTATCTTGAATAATTTTGTTTTATTACGACTTTTACTAAGACATTAAATTGTATTCTTAATTTGCCAGGGTAGACTATTCGGGCTACTTTTTCATACATGAAATAAGCAATATATCACAGAATAACATCAATTTTAAAATACAACGGTTCTTTTTTAATATTCCACGTTACGAACGTACTGTGAGACTAAATTATGTGTTTAATATTTCGTATTAATGCAGAGCAGTTCATGAATTATTCGCTAAATAAGCCACCCGCCCTGCTAAATGTGTTCATAAATTGTCCTTTTTGGAGGCTCGTAATATGTTCCTTCTTATAAATATGTAAAAAAATCATTCTACTTTACTTATTTGTTTTTCACTAACTCGTAAAAAAATTTCATTACGAAATTATAATGCTTTATCATCTTAGTAAAAAAAGTAAAGTAGCAGCCTATCGAAGACCCACAGCTGGGACAAGCCTCCTTACTCATAGGAGAGAAGGTTCTTGATGCATAAACCCACTGCATCCTTCCAATACAGGTTGGCAGCTTACACATACCCCAGAATTTCTCCAGGGACATGTAGGTCCCCTGACTTTTTCATGTTATCCTTTCCCAAAAAGCACAAAGATGAATTATGAAGAACAATCAAACACGCATAATTCTTTTTCTAAATAGAAAGTCAATTGTGCCTACTCAATAATTAAATCCACGACGTTTCTGAACTAGGCTCCATGTTTCTCACCACTAAGCCATCACTGCTTACTCACTTTAGGAGTTAATATAAAAAAAAAATACAGTTAAGAGCCTCGTCGTCGTCGTCGTCGTCGCTTCAACCGATGGACGTCCACTGCTGGACATAGGTCTCACGTAATGACGTCCACAAGGCCCGGTCTTGTGCCGCCTGGCTCCAGCGGCTACCGGCGACCCTCTTTATGTCGTCGGTCCACCTTGTGGGGGGTCTCCCTACACTGCGCCGCCCGGTGCGGGGTCGCCACTCCAGCACCTTCGGGCCCCAACGTCCATCGGTCCGTCGGACTATGTGCCCCGCCCATTGCCACTTCAGGTTCGCGATTCGTAGAGCTATGTCGGTGACTTTGGTTCTGCTACGGATCTCCTCATTTCTGATTTGATCGCGTAGAGAAACTCCGAGCATAGCCCTCTCCATCGCACGCTGAGTGACTCTGAGCTTCCGCATGAGGCCCATAGTCAGCGACCACGTCTCAGAACCGTAGGTCATCACTGGCAACACGCACTGTTCGAAGACTTTGGTCTTCAGGCACTGAGGGATATTGGACGAAAAAGTCTTCCGGAACTTCCCGAACGCTGCCCAACCGAGTTGGATTCGGCGGTTGACCTCTTTCTCGAAATTGGACCTACCTAGCTGGACTATGTGTCCCAGGTATGTATACTCGTCAACAATTTCGAGTGTAGAGTTCTCAACGATGACTGGGTGGAGCGGAACATGGATATTGGACATAACTTTCGTCTTATCCATGTTCATTTTTAGGCCCACCTGTCGAGAAGCTCTGCTGAGGTCATCGAGCATTGCATTGAGATCTTCCAGAGTCTCTGCCATAATGACCACGTCGTCGGCAAACCGTAGATGAGTGATGTACTCGCCGTTGATGTTGATGCCCAGTCCGTTCCACTCCATAAGCTTAAACAGGTCCTCCAACGCCGCAGTAAAGAGCTTCGGGGAGATAACATCTCCCTGTCGCACTCCACGCTGCAGTTGGATAGACGCTGTGCTTTGGTCCTGTATACGGACTGACATGGTGGCGTTTTCGTACAAACACTTCAACACGTGTATGTACCGGTGGTCAATTCGGCATCTCTGCAAAGATCTCAACACGGCCCATGTTTCCACCGAATCGAAGGCTTTCTCATAGTCCACGAACGCCAAGCAAAGTGGCCGATTATACTCCTCGGTCTTCTGTATAATCTGCCGCAGCGTAAAGATGTGGTCTATGGTACTAAAGCCTTTTCGGAATCCGGCTTGTTCGGGAGGCTGGAAGTCGTCAAACTTGCGAGCGAGACGATTCGTGATGACCCTCGAGAACAGTTTATAGACATGACTTAGCAGCGCAATAGGTCTATAGTTCTTCAATAAGGTGTTGTCACCTTTCTTGAAGAACAGAACTACCACGCTCCTATGCCATGCCTTGGGCACCGTGCCTTCCAGGATGACGGAATTGAACATTCGCTGAAGGACTTTAAGAATGGGTTTTCCACCCGCCTTCAGGAGTTCCGCTGTGATTCCGTCATCACCCGGTGCCTTGCCGTTCTTCATCTGTTTGAGAGCCATACTAATCTCGTACAAGCTGACGTCCGGGATATCTTCGGTATAATGCCGGGTCAGTTTGGCACGGGGATCTTTAGCCAAACTATCAATAGGCTTGCAAGTCGATGTGTACAACTGTCCATAGAAGCTCTCAACCTCCCTCCGAATCTCAGGTCCAGATGCAATGAGTTCGCCGTTATGGGTCTTCAGCCGCGTCAACTGGCTCTGACCGATAGACAAATCTTTTGCGAACACTTTAGTGCCTTTGTTGCGTTCGATGGTATCTCGTATACGCTCGGCATTAAAGTGTCGCACATCACGCTTTTGCGATTTAGAGATCTGTCTATTGATCTGCCGATATGCGGACGCGTCTGCTGTAGACTGCAAGCTCATTGCATGTCTCTGTTCCATGAGATTAAGAGTATGGTCTGAGAATCTCTTGGTTTGCTTTTTACGGGGTTTATAAAATTTCATCCCAACCGTATGGACAGTTTCCACTAGCCTATCGTTTAGCTCGTCCACAGATTCGCAATCCTCGAGGCAGGCGAAGCGGTTTTGCAGCTCTAGTTGAAAGCTCTCGGGGTTTTGGATATGCGCGCGAGTGGGTCGGAGCGTAGACTTCACCAGTCTGAACCGCTCTCGGTGTACGTTGATATTCAATGTGCCTCTTACCATACGGTGATCGCTCCCAGTTTTCACTTGATTGATCACAGAGACATCATTGAATATGTTCCGTTTCGTAGACATGATGAAGTCAATCTCGTTTCTCGTGGAACCATCAGGACTCAGCCAGGTCCATTTTCGGAGCGGCTGTTTCTTGAAAAAAGAGTTCATCATATAGAGTCCCTCCTTTTCCATGAAATCAGCGAGCATCTGTCCCCTCTGGTTCCGTTGCCCATACCCAAATTGCCCCACTCTCAACTCTGCCCCGCTTCGTTCGCCGAGTTTTGCGTTGAAATCACCCATAACAACGTTGTAGAAGGTCCTAGAGGTATGCATGGCTTTGGAAATGTCCTCATACATAACCTCTACATCATCATCTGGATGCGATGATGTGGGTGCGTAAACCTGGATGACCTTCAACGAATACCGTTTGGTAATTCTGAGTATCAGGTACGCTACCCTGTTGGACACGCTGTTAACTTCTACAACGCTGTTGACGAGAGATTTGTGGACGAGGAACCCGACACCACCTTGGGACTGGTGTTCGCCCTCCCGGTAGTAGAACAAGTTACCGGATTTGAGGATTATCGTGTCCTCCCCCTCTCTACGGACTTCCGACAATCCTATAATATCCCAGTGTAACTTGTTTACTGCTTCTTCCAGTTCGAAGATCTTTTCGTCGGTCCTCAAAGTGCGTGCGTTGTATGTTGCCAGGTCAAGTCGTCGGGGTTGGCAGCGGAATCTCTTCCGGAGATTCTTAGCACCCCCTGCCCCGCCGTTACCATAACCGCTGCCAGAGCTAGGAATAGCGGGGCTGCCGGGGACTGGGGGCCATTGCTGCCTTGTTGTTGTCATCGTGGTTGTGCCAGTAATCACCACGCTTGGCAGGCGGGTTGGTGATCGCAGTGCTGACCCTCTCGCACCGATAACGCTGCTGCCCGTTATCGGTCTGTGACATTTAGGTCAGCGAGGAATGGATATACCGCCATTTATCGGTATGGGAGTTGGATAGGAAAGATTTGGTACGTGGGATAAGAGGAGTTTTGGGGAGCATTAGGGTTAGGTATAGGACATTACTGCCGCGGACAGAAGAGTGAAGAGCGGTAGTAATAGCTCGAGGCACCCGGGGTCGCTTACCCGCATGCTTAGTTAGTAACCGGACAGATTATCTGACTAAACACCCTCTGAGTATGAGCCTACTTGTATATAATAACAGTACGTGCTTTTCCATCGAAACGAAGGTAACGTATATTAAATAATATTTACATTCAATTTATTATCTCCCAGTTTTCCCTAGTTGAAATGTTTTCATTAGTTTTGCTTTTATGTATGTAAATAATATGTATGTAAAGAAATCTTTGAATTCATGTGCATTTCAAATCACCAAATGATATTATAATCTTACACAATTATCAAAGATAGATAACAAAACAATAATTTTAAAAAAGTTGCCCAATTTATTTTCTACAACATTTCACCATAACTACCTTCTTTCAGTAGTAGTATATTTGCACCCCATTGGAAATTAACAGCCGTTTTTGTTTTAAATAGTATGAATAGCAGTTTAATAAAAGAAAAATTACGCCTAAACAGTGAATCGAACTAAGAAATCCAAAAGAATAAAAAAAACCGACAAAATATATCGCACTTTTCATAAAAAAATTAATTGAATGCTCCGCTTCAGTGTTAAACATATAAACAATTATAATAAGTATATTAGAACTCATAACAAATATTATAACAACACAACCTCAACTTAAACACTATATAAAATGATATTTCCTTATTAACTAATTAAAGATATAATTTTATAATCAAATTCAAATCTGAGTTCGCAAGGGGCACCTTATAGCGCCACTTATTCAGGATTGCCACAGCAGATATATCGTATTAAATTATAATTATATTGGAAAATAATTTAGATTAATTGCATAATATTAGAAAAGTAAAACACCATCCTTATTTCTAAAGTCGTAAAACTTGGTGGAATAATTTCATTCAATTTACTAAAAATAAATTTGATTATCTATACTAAAGATTTTTGTTCGACGCTCTGAATTGCGAGAACTCTGATCGTTAGAAATGGTATAAGTAACCATCCTTATTTCCTTTAGGATATGACGACTTTCTTTCTTTAAAATTAACCTTATCCATTTTACAAATTTATTTTTATAAAATATCTTTTATTAAGCAAAATTTAAGTCAAACCTAACAACAGAAGTAAATGGATGCTGGTGTGGTTATGATATTCCAGTCAGACAAGTAACAAGTAAAGAAGTGGTATAAGGTCGATAAAGCAGTTTGGTTTCTGTATGTCGGAGTGCTATAGTCTGTGGAACGCTGGCGCCATCTGTCTGTCGCCGTGGGGCAGAGTCAATAAGTGACAATCCGGCGCACGTCTCTCCAGTTCTCGGGTGACGGCCCGCCGGTGTCGAATTCTGAAACTGTCGCGTTCCTAGCTATTATTATTAATGAGCTTGTGTAAATTGATATCGGGAACCTTAAGTGATTGAACATTATAATTTGAGGTAATTAATAAAGTGTTTGATTGCACCAACATTATCCGCCAACGCCCACAGTATTGAAATTATGGCTGCCATTAATGACTATGTCGGCGGAGAACCCTACGCCCCTCTGCTTTATGCTTCCTTCTCTCTTATTCTCCGATATATATATTACATATTTCTTTTAATTCTATCAAAGTGATTTAAATACAAAACATTAAAAATGTATCTATAATTATAATGTACTTTGTTTACAAAATAAAACAAAACACATGCTGGCACTAAGTAAGAAGTATCAAAGGTATTTGTATGTATTCCTTAGAATATTGTACAAAGGCAGTCTTATTGCTCATAGTTTTGTTTTGAAGTTCTTTATTTGTAATAATGTTTTTCAATATGTACAAACAAAATAAATTTATACAGACTATAGTACATTTACAGGCTTAATCTATCGCCTCTTAAAATATACGAAACAAAAGAAATAAATCTAACTGGATCCCACATAAGTTATAAAAAACAAGAAAAATAGACACGAACTGATTGAATTAATATTTCGTTTTTATTATTGAAATAAACAGGGTAGTAACAACTATTGGACGATATCTAATAGATCTCTTACCTATGACAAATAAAGAAATATAAGTTCTTGCTGTAACAAAACCGGGGCCAAAAGATGGCATGTATATGTCTTACTGATGTTGAAACTACCAGACTGGTCTATTTCAGTTATTTTCACAGCATTATGCCATATGGTATTTAGTTGGAGTAATGCTGCTTATAATAATATAGCTTCAATAAGACGTAAACAAAGAAATTCAGAGCTTTCAAAATAATAATACTTCACGGCGTATACATATTGGAAAACCTTTTGTACGTCCATAAAAATATTAACTCTTTTCCCAAAAAAAGTGAATGCACCTCATATAACTTAAGAATTAAAATTAAAATTGTTGTAAATTCTAGTAGGCGACATAAAATTGACAAGTCATTCAAGGGTAACTGTTTCTATAATAAACTCGCAGAAGTTACATGTCTCTTAATAGATTTAAATTTTTAATTAAAAGAATACTAATTGAGAAATCATTTGAAAGACTACTTAGAATTAAAAACATCCGCCTGAGTTTGTTCTGAGCTCTTCCCAGTCCAGGTCGCGAAGGAACCCTCGTAACTTTAGATTGTAAGTCTTTCTTTAATGTCATCATCAGTCGTACATTTAAACAATATATGAAAAAATTATATTTGACGATGCAAAAGTGCCGTAAAGCCCTACTTGAATAAAGATATTTTGACTTTGACTTTATTAGAGCATAAACCCACCACGCTGCTCCATTGCGGGTTCGGAGGTATTGTGCACAGATGCACTCTCTATTCCTTTACTCTGATAGTCCGATGTGATGAGACTCCGACACGACCAGAGAGGTATCGAGTGCAGGAACGACAGCTTAAAGTGCTCTCCGAGGCACGGGGGTGAAACACACTTCAGCTCCCAATTTCGTGCAAATATTGAGAAAATCTTATTAGAAAACTCAATATCCATTTTTGAATTGGCATGACCCGAGTCTCGAATCCAGGGCCTTATGACTTTGGCCGAACATGCTAACCCCTAGACCAATGAGGCAGTTGCAAAGGCCTACTTGAATAAAGATATTTTGATTTGGAATTTGTTGTGGTAAAGATAACAGTTATGACAAGACAGATTGAGCTGTGAAAATCACTTCAGTTAATAATTCACGTTGCTAAAAATAAAGCGTGACGGCTTAGTTGGATTCAATAACCACAACATAAAATCTACAGCGCCCTTAAAAAGGTCTCTTAAAATAGTTTTAAATTATTTTAGAAATAGATAAAATGACAGCCCTGTTTATGACGAAAGTGAGTCTTCTCAAGGTGACCCACTATGAAGCTTCGTATTGCCACGCAGGTCATAGTGATCGTTGAAGACCCATTATAGTGTCAAATCCGGGGTCAGCACAATGGCATGTTCATTTGATCATTACAACAAAATGACAAGAATTCACACGTATTTTAAAACTTATTTATCGTACGAAGTTTCGAATATATACAGCTATATACATGTTAAGTTTCATATTTTCAATAAGATGTGAAGTTGAATTTAATTATTAAATTGTATTTAATTATTAATTAATTTTCTCTACATTACGGTACAAAATAAAAAATTTACGAGTAATAATATAAATTATGAGCAGTTTAAAATGTGGGGACTGGTGCCCGAATTAGATTAAATCTGGGCTTCAGGTCACCAGGCCCTTTCCCGATAAATTAACAGTTTATATTTATAAATAAATAATAGTTAAAAAAATCACGCCTTTATAGCAGACCGAACTAAATCATACAAAATAATTATTAATAATAACAGAGACATTGAATTCAGAGTGAAATCCGTGGGGTGCTTGAAATATTAAAGATTACAATAATTCTATTGGCAACTGTCTATGAAAGGAGAGTTATGGGAATGTTGTGAAATGCAACCCACGCTTTTCACTCCGAATTAAATGATTCTGTTTATAACTTGTTATTAAAAAAAAATTTTCTAGCTTTTAGTTCGGTTTGTTATAAAAGCGTGTTTTGTTAAAACTATTATTTATTCTTTAATTCGATTTAAAATTTTTCCACACATCTGCTAAATTTGAGTTCCGATATAGTTTACATAATTCATTTTCGTTATTTGTTTATTGACCAAAGTACTTTATAATTACCAATCTTTTGATTGTATTGAAAATACTCCAATCGTACGTACTCAACGATAATAATCTAAAACAGCTTTACTCGACTTATCCGAGACGGCAGATCGCGAACTAGCTCTGTCCCTTTCACTCCCTCATAGAGGATCTATCACAGGAATATTAATCCTGGGGGCCCTAACAAGGATAGTTGGAAATCGTTAACGAATTATTGCATTGTCATTGTCACTTACTTAATACAATGCAAAGTTTCGAATTAATTAGACTTCTGGAGATAGCTAAAATAGCTTTGAAAAGGAAAGGAATGAATGTGAATGTAAACAAAACGAAAGTTATGCTTTTTGATAGATGGGGAACAAGTGGAACGCATTTGTATACTTGGGATCTAAATTTACAAAAGATGAAACATGTGCAAGTGATATTGAAAGGAGAGTGAATGCAGGTAATATGGTAAATGGTGCTCTGCACGCTTTATGAATAGCCAGATGGTGTCTCAAAGGGCCAGACTGGCTGTGCATGCAGGAGTGTTGATACCAACACTTATGTCTGGTAGTTAAAGTTGGGTATGGCAGAAGAATCACAAAAGTAAAATAAATGCGGTAGAGAGAGCGTTGAGAAGTATGAGTGGATTAAAACTTAGTGGCAGAGTAAGAAATAGTGTGATAAGAGAAAGTTGTGGTATGAAAGAAGACGTAGTAACTAAAATTGAGAAAGCTATGCTTAGATGGTTTGGGCATGTAGAGAGAATAGCTACAGATAACTACCTCAAAGATTCCGTTCCTTACATACATATAGCCAAAGCTAATAAAAGCTTTTAAAAATACACAATTTCCATCGTTTTATGCTCTTTATTATTGGTTTATCAAATCAAATCAAATCAAAATATTCTTTATTCAAGTAGGCTCAAAAAGCACTTTTGAATCGTCAGTAGTCTGTCCGTTGGTAACACATCTACCACCGGTTCCGAAAGTTCAATTCGCTGAGAAGAAACCGGCAAGAAACTCAACGGTTACTCTTTTAAAGATAGTTTTGTATGCTACAATGTGTAATATATTGCTTCTGTGTGCAACTAGATATTCACGTGTTATTTTGTTAATATTAATGTGTGTGTGTGTGTGTGTGTGTTTAGTGTATTTTAACGTTTTCATATAGATTTTGTATATTTTTATTGAAATATTATTTATAGGTTTTCTGTTATATTGTAATCCGTGGTTTTTAGTCAATTTCTTAACTTTATTTTACACTTATTTTTATAGTAACAAGAACATCGTCTAGTAAGCGAAAATACTTACATATCACGTAAGCAATTTACTGCAGCGGTCGTATAGTATTAGAAAAAGTTATTTGTCAGGACAAGAATAGTTCCTTTTCGTTTCGGGAATAGGTAAACTTGAACGTATAACATCAGTAGTAATTAGTAAAACTGAAAATTTAATATTCCCATTAGAGTGATACATACTAATCTATGTACCTTTCTTGTCGCGACGATAGCTAGAGTAGCTTTGTAATAAGGCCGCCAAATTTCATACTGGTGGTTTCTTTACTTTTAATGTTATCCTACATATTTGTTGCTTACGTTTTTGGTGTGCAATAAAGTACTTATCCGTCTATCTCTCTATGTGAAATCAAAAATGAATTATACTATCTTTTTACGCTTTTTAAATTGAAAGCCTCATTGGCTAATTAGTAATACTTTGACCTAATCTACTTAAATGTACTTATATTATCTAGAGAATATTGACTATGCTTAGTTTACAACAGTTTATAGACTCGCTCTGTTCTTTGGTTTTAGCTTAAAAATACTACTAAACTATATTGTGTAACTGCACTTTCGTTAAATCCTAAGGTTTCATTCTTTTAAGTTGTTACTTTGTTCGTGTGATATCTCAAAGTAAACTCACTTACAGTGATGTTCAAAACTATTTGTAGTTTACTGAAAATTCAGAAATCTGACGTGGTGCGGGGCAGGTAATTGTACACAAAATATTGGTCGGTCAGTATAGGATTGGTAAGAGAGAGGTGCCACCAAGCTAATAAACAACTTAACATAGACAACTAATAGACAACTTAACATTTTTTATAAATAAAAGACATAACGACGCTGGTAAGTTAACACAAAGTAGTTAGTAGCAAATAAAGCAAGAAAACACATATACATAAAATAAAAAAAAAATGTCTTCACAAACGCAATAATCACGACTGACAACTCCTCTAAGACTACTAATAATAAACTGAATCAGAAATGACACACATTAATTTAATGCAGGTAAAATAATCCGATTAATAGACACTAAGGTATGTACCGCAAAGTGATAAAGCCTAAATTAAAATGAACAGTGACTTATCGTAAACAAGATGAATCCAGTTTTGCAGACGATTATGTAAGAAGTGACTATTTAGAATATAAATTAGCTGCTATGTATTATCTTTACATGTATTTTTAGCAAATAATTATTTAGGTTTTTCTTTGAAATCTGGATAGATAAATACGGGTATAAAAATATAGTTTATAAGACCAAATTTACGAAAAGACCAATTTAACGAACGATTGCTAATCAGAACTTTTTTTCATGCAACCTTATTTATGTACAAGTTGGTGGTAGGTATAATAAATAAAAATTTTAACAAAAAAGAACTGCCTTCAAAATAAACTGTTCCAAATATAAGAATACGAAGAACTCTCAAAAAGAATACGCAATTATTTTTTACTTTTTAGAGCATATTAATATATTTGTAAGTTTCTTTTGAAGGCGAGTCTGTTGTTATTAATTTTTTTATTTTTAGTGAATCTGAAGTACAGTAATAAAAAACGTGTTGCTCATATGAGGCAGCACCGATTAAATGAAACAACTTACAAAGTGAAATTTACATTTGTACCACCGCACCCGGGATCGAACCCGCAACCTTATACGGTTGTTTTGGCACCCCCATATCAACAGTCTTTTATATGGTAATCGAGCACATCACTAGTACGCAAAAGTTTACCTCCCCCCCTCCCCTAGACTCTGCTACCACGTTATCACCGCTTCACACGTTATTCACCTTATAATATTGCAATGCAGCAACAAACGTTATGTCATTGCCATTTGATTACACACAGTTATATATTCTTCTATAAATCACACCCTTACTGTAAGCCGTTGAGGAGTACCATTGATCGTAATAGTTGACAATCACTTGGCCATACCGATGGTAGGTGACTCAAATATCCGGAGAGCTTATAAAAGATTCTGCCGAGTATCGTTAATTTGCTCCTAAGAATTGAAGAGTTCCGTAACTTTGTCAGGGATCCCAAGATCAGCACCTAACCAAACAATCATCAAATAACCCTTGAAGTAGGATCTATTTCAAATATAAGTGATCTTGAGTTATTCGTCCATTTGTCGCGCACATGATTAATGCAAATTTAAAACTTATCCGGTTTTCTCATGGATGCCATCATCAGAACTGGATTTAAAATAAATGGGATCCAACAACAAACACCTACCTTTCATATAAAGAAAAATCATCAAGATCAACCAGTCGAAAGTTATGAGGTAACAAACATAAAAAAAAATAGACGAAACACATGTATATAAACGAATACATTATATAGTAAGTAATGATAAGGAAGGGATTTATTTACTTTATTAGATTTAGTGTTTTATCGATATATAAGTTCGCTGTACAAAATATAATAAACATTTCCGGGAATATTTACTTATGTAATATTTTTATATTCTTGAAAATGTTGGTTGAAATAAATAATGAAACATTAATATTGAAAATGAACTGTGTGTTTATAACCGAGTAAATCAATTCGAAGGATTCGAAAAAGTAAGAGGGTTGTTTGTATAGCGGTGAGTTTTTATAGTAATACCATAAGGTATTATATAGTTTTTCATGTCCAATTTAATATGCGAATATGTCAATACAACCTGCTTCCTGAATGCAAACATGTAGTTTGCCAACTTCAAGTTCATCTCCTCTAATTTTGAAAATAACTGAACCTATAAATCTATAATATAAAATTAATCGCAAAATGTGTTGGTCAGCGCATAACTCAACGACGACTGGGTCAATTTTGACAATTCTTTCTTTTCAATGTTCGTTGAAGTCCAAGGATGGTTTTTACGGCGAGAAAGTTTCGGATAATTGCAGGGGAAAACCTCAAAAACAACCCTTTTCTGTTTCCCATACAAACGTTTTCTAACTAAAATATAAAGTCAATTTGACGAAATAGCAATAGCTATTCCATAAAGTTCATAATAAATTACAAGTACTGTTGTCTTAGCAATGTAGGTGTGTTCCTAACGTCAACGAGTCAATTTGCCCTTTATTACCACTGCACAAAGTTCAAAATCAATTCAATAGTCACAAACCGACCAAATTGAATAGTCGCAAAATTTAAAAGCTATAGATAATTAGTACTGTTGTAATCTCATTTCGAAAATCATACGTGAAACTGCAATCTGCCACATTCCAAATCTTTTTGACAGAACGATGTCTGTTGGGTCTGCAAGCAGGCAATATATGTTACTTTTTAGGTGCTATAATAGAAAAGGAGTATGTACGAAGATATCAATGTGAAATTATTATTTCAGTATAATTGACCTTTGATATGTGATCTTCTACTGGCTTCTGTCTTTTGTTACAAATATTTAAACCTTTCTTAAATATTTTAAGTTAAACCTTCCATAAAAATATAACAAAAGCATCAGAGCAATTAAATCAAACAAAACACACAGACAGTTATTGTTTTTCAATGTTCATCAAGGTTTGCCCCGCGGTTTCACCCGCGTAGATACTGATCTCGTGGCAGTGGAAAGTCTACTAAATCGGACTATAGATTTATTTTCGTTAACATAAAAGCAAAAGTTTCGTACTATATAATTTCGTTAACATAATAGTGTGATAAGAGAACGTTGTGGTTTAAAATAAGATGTGGTGACTAAAATCGAGGAAGGTATGCTTAGATGGTTTGGGCATGTAGAGAGAATGAATGAAAGGAGACTGACAAAAAGGATTTCTGAGTCAAGATTTAATGCGAAAGCTGGAAGGGGAAGACCAAGACGAACACTCCTAGAATAAAACCAGGAGATTTTAAGTGAGAGCCAAGTCAAGAGTACTTCAAACCGACGAACTTGTATGAAAAATTTAATGAGAATGAAAGAGGCGAAGGAGATATGCAAGGATCGTGGCAAGTGGAGGGATGTTGTCTCTGCCTACCCCTATGGGAATGAGGCGTGATGCTATGAATGTATGTATGTAAAATAAAAGTTATATTTCACTTAGTTTTTAATTATTCCTTTCAGATTATTAGATACATACTTACATTTACAATCTAATCAATATACAGAGTTTACTTTGCAACGAATCTATATCTAATACATTTGTAAAATCCTAATATCATTTACATAGAATTTCCGACAATAGTATTTTTTTTTTTTTTAAATCGGACCAGCAATTTTAACTTGATTACTATAAATTGTTAAAAATAAAAACAATTTACGCAGAATGTCAGACATTAACAAATTTGAAAATATTCTACAGGTATTGATAATTTCTTGTTTTCAAGGAGGTAATGAAATGGGTCTATGCTCTAAAATCCCAGCAGTGGGAAGTTAATGGGCTGCTATTTACCTTAATGATAGAATGTTTAAATAGCTCCAGTAATTTTTAGGTTGATAAAAATAAAAACTGTATAGTTATATCTGTGGGTATCATCATTGGTATCCTTGAAATATGAGCTAACTCACCCGTCGCAGGCCTAGTAATAAGGGTCGCTACAATTTTACTTAGATTGACATTTTTTAATTTATTCTTTTGAATGGTATGTCCGATTTTAATAATTTAAAAAGTATTTTACAGATATTGAAACGGTCTAATATGAATAATATGGTTTTTAAAAACTTTTAAAATGTTAAAAAGTAATTATAGGGCATAACTACAGTGGTTGGACATATGGAGTGGTTGGATTGTAGATATTAGTACGTTCTTTAATATTGTGAAACATTAATGGTTTCCCCAGCGCACACGATGACAGATTTTTTGTGACGAATTTTTTCTCACCTAAGATGCATTTTATTTTACTTTTATTTTTCCACTTTGTATACTAGTTTAGAGAAGCTGTTCCACTGTGTGCCATTCACATCTAAGATCCCTTGGGAATATGGGGAAATCCGAACTTAGTCCTTTTACCTTAAAAAAGGTGTTAATTTGCTAAATAGTAAGTGAAACGAATAGCTTTGAATATTTATGTGACCGAGTAAGTTTAGTAATCTAAAACCATCTTATTATTAATCTTGACCATTATGATAGAAATCTGTAAGATGGGAATATAATGAAAATATTATATACCCTTTTAAACACCTCTTTGCAGAAAGGTTTATGTATCAATATCTTTATATATGTAAGAGATATCCAGGTATCTATTGACTCATCACAATATCTCTGAAATCATAAGGCGTAGAGACTTGAAATTTGGTAGGAATATTCCTTTTGCCGACTACAGGTCAGCTAAGAATGGATTTTACGAAATCCCACCCGAAAGGATAGTTGCGGGAGTGTTATACGTATGTTTCTTTTTTGTAAAACAAATGAATGAAAATGCTACCCAAAAATCATTCCACGCACACGAAGTCGCGGGTTCAGCTAGTATAGAATATATGTAGATAATGTTTAAGTGTCGGCGTCTTGTCAACGCTCATCATTTGAAAACCACATAAATCAATTAAATCCTTGACATATATAAAGACCGTGACATATTAAAGATTTGATGGTCTGATCTAATTTTGAATAAAATATATTATACGTATGTCTATAAAATTATGTGTTCTTTCATAATAATAAATTAGACAATTCTGTCGATCCAAATATACCATAACGAAACTCATATATGTATGTCTATAAATCTTATGAACATGCAGTTCCTAACATCCTCATGTAGGCAACTGAACACTATTATGGTAAACCAGCTGTTTTTATGGTGTCAACCGCGTAGTTCCTGATCCCTTGGGACCATGGGGAAATCTTCTTTTCTTTCAGAAATTTGTCGTTTTGAGAGTAAAATTTATATATTTCGATTGCCTTGCTGGATCAGTGGTGCGTGTACTACTCGAGTCCGGACTAGTGGAAGGTTTCGGCCGTGGCTAGTTACCACCCCACCAGCAAATATGTACCGCAAAAAAAGTGATTTGTATTCCGGTATGATGCTCTGTTAAAACCGTAAGAAGTTAATTGGCTTTGTTCAGCTTTTATCTATCTTAGAAACTTACCATCAGGTGTGATAACATTCAAGCGCTCATCTGTCAGCAATAAAAAACAATTTAAAGCAATTCGTTTTATTTATAAACTATTAAAAAATATATAACATTGTTCTTACAACACTATATCGATTAAAAATACTGTGATTTATGAAGGTTAACCTATTTATGGCATTAAGAATTTAAAAATATAATATCTAATGATTAATTGGGTTGTATCTTTCTGATTCATTGATCTTGTATAAAAAAAAACAAATATATTTTAATATAAAGCATCTTTTTGTATTACGAAATGAGCCTGGTCTTATTTTGCAATTATTTTTATCGCAGAATTAAAAAAGACAGAATGAAGAAGCTTTGGAAACCAGAGTGTGATCAATAAGAGATTACAGTATCTTCTTTTGACGTGAAACTTCTTTAGACTCCTGAGGGTAATTTTTTTACGGATGGAATGTGTGCAGTGTCAGGAATATGTGCAGCGTTTTTTATTTTATAATAGTTTTTAATCCAAAAACAAAATTTAATGAATAATTTGTAATACAGACAAAAACACGTGGCATTTTTATTTATAATTCGTCATTTGAGATTGCGATAAATTATTTTTATTAAATTTCGACACTTTTAATGACAATTAAATTCATTAAACTCCTCTATCCTCTCTCCTCTGTCTGTTGTTATATATGGCTAATACTTCTATACGGATGCGAGTCTTGGACGATAAAAGAGGATCTCAGGAAATGTATAGAAGCATTTGAGATGTGGGCCTACCGACGCATGCTTAAAGTCAGCTGGACCTATAAAGTTGCAAACGAAGAGATCTTGCGACGAATGAATTGTCAGCGGGAATTTTGGAAGACCGTCAAAAAGAAGAAGGTTGCGTATCTGGCCCATGTTCTTAGACATGACGGGTACGGACTCTTACAACTAATAATGATGGGCAAAGTGGCTGGCAAGAGGCGTATTGGTCGCAAGAGGAAGTCCTGGTTGCGCAATATCAGGGAATGGATCGGGATCGCGAATGCCGCTCAACTATTTAGCCTCGCGAGGGACAAAGTTAAGTATGGAGAACTGACTGCCAACCTTCGTTAGTCGGAGAGGCACATAAAGAAGAAGAAGAGAAGAAGAAACTCCTCTAAGTGTCGGAAATTTAAAGTTTTATGTTTGTATAAATATAAACAAGACTAAAAATTACCTTTGCCAAAGAAGCTTCACTTAATTAGTACGCACGCATTTTTAATTTATTTCAATAACTTGATACATTAATCGTTTTCTAACTTTAGGTTTTCAATAAAGAAGTTACAACGATGTGTAACTATGAAACCATTATAAACATTGTATACCTTACCTTTATCGTACGACAGTATTATAAATTATCAAAACGAATAAAAACGTTTAACTTAAAATGTCAAAAGTGTATATCCCCATTAGTAATGCTTATTCCAAACATTAAACATTATTTGCGCCATTATAGATATATATACATTCTCAAAACACTTATTTTTTTATACCTTTTATTCCGACAAGCGAACGAATCACGTCGAATTAAGAAGAGTACGTTTACACTGCGACAATTATATTCAATTAGGAATATTTTAACCTTAATATAACTCTGATGTGTATTTAAAAATATCAATTTTAATAAAAGAAATAAAAAATTAAAAGTGCGTGCGTACAAAGTACACATGTCAGAAGTGAAAATTTTTGGTACACTAATTTTTAAGTCTTTCTTATATTTCTACAAATTTAAAACTTTACATTTCCGAATCTTCCGAAAGAGAGGGAAAAAAGAAGATGTATTAGGAATGTAATTGTCATTAAAATACTAAGTGTCAAAAATCAATACAAATAA
This sequence comes from Elymnias hypermnestra, assembly GCA_015832385.1. NCBI lineage: Eukaryota > Metazoa > Arthropoda > Insecta > Lepidoptera > Nymphalidae > Elymnias > Elymnias hypermnestra. The sequence continues at coordinate 2,397,841 of JACTOM010000012.1, forward strand.
TTTATTGAAATCTCAAATGACGAAATATGAATAAAAATGCCGCGATTTTTTGGTCAATGTTAGAAATTATTAATTCAATTTTGTTTTTGAATTTAAAATTCAGTGAAGAGAATTTATGAATTTTTTTTTGTGTTTTATGAAAAATAGTATAAGACGAGTGGTAAAATAAAATGCCGCATGTTATTTGTAAATATATAAACTACCTAACCTTGAAACGAATTATCATAAAAAGCGCTGCATATCTCGTGATGCTAATCACGTGTTTCATTAGTAAAAATTTCACCCTCATGCGCCTAAAGAACTTTCAATTCAAAAACAAACTTGTGATGACTTATTTTAGAGTAAAGAAGATATAGAAATCATTTGTTGGGTTGATCGTAGGAGTTTTTAATAAAATACTCGTATAGAAATATGTTAAAAACCTCCTATTACAAAAGACATACTATATTATGGAAGATTATATGGAAAGAGGTTTGGACTTGATACCAGTTGCACATGAAAGCTAAACACATTTTAACCTTCAAAGACTATATTCAAGAGTACTGCTGAGTTTCTTGCCGGTTTCTTCTTAGCAGTATACTTATCTTAGCAATATAAAATGACGCCTTCTTCTAAAACAGATTCGATTGCTAGCTAGCACTTGACTCATTGTTAAACGATTCCTGTGCTGATGAATCGAGCCGGTATAGTTTAGTTTAGTATTTATCTTGTGTCAAAAAGTCAGTTATTTGAGTCTACTAACTTACCATGACCACCAATGGTTGAAGTAAAATATTTAATTTTTATAGGCTCAAAAAGCACTTTTGGATCTGTTCGTCTACCACTGGTACAGACAGTTGATCAGCTAAGAAGAAACCTGCATAACTCAGCAGTATCTGAAACGGCAGTCATTATTCTTATTCTTTTTATTGGGCCAATAAAATGGAGATTTAAATCTTTGCCCTTTATAACATAAATTGTTACAAATCAAAGGTTTCCTGTCGAAAGAGGTGTTCGACAGGGATGTGTTGCGTCACCATGGCTGTTCAACCTTTTCATGGATAAATGTTTGACAGATTTAAAAGAATGTATGTATGGGTTAAGAATGAATGAATTAGTCATCAAATGTTTACTCTACGCTGATGATCAAGTAATACTTGCGTCATCCGCTAACGAGCTTCAGGAGATGCTAAATATTATGAATGAAGCTTTGAAAGGGAAAGGAATGAAAGTGAATGTAAACAAAACGAAAGTTATGCTTTTTGAACGAGATGAATCTATGATGAATGGCAATATTTTGATAGATGGGGAACAAGTGGAAGAGGTGAAAGAATTTGTATACTTGGGATCTAAATTTACAAAAGATGGAACATGTGAAAGTGATATCGAAAGGAGAGTGAATGCAGGGAATATGGTAAATGGTGCTCTGCATGCTTTTATGAATAGCCAGATGGTGTCTCAAAGGGCTAGACTGGCAGTGCATGCTGGAGTGTTGGTGCCAACACTTATGTATGGTAGTGAAAGTTGGGTATGGCAGAAGAATCACAAAAGTAAAATAAATGCGGTAGAGATGAGAGCGTTGAGAAGCATGAGTGGATTAAAACTGAGTGACAGAGTGAGAAATAGTGTGATAAGAGAACGTTGTGGTATAAAAGAAGACGTAGTGACTAAAATTGAGAAAGGTATGCTTAGATGGTTTGGGCATGTAGAGAGAATGAATGAAAGGAGACTGACAAAAAGGATTTATGAGTCAAGAGTGAATGCGAAAGTTGGAAGGGGAAGACCAAGGCGAACGTTCCTGGACCAAATCCAGGACATTTTAAATAACGGCCAGGTCAAGAGTACTCTAAACCGACGAACTTGTATGAAAGGTTTAATGAGATTGAAAGAAGCGAAGGAGATATGCAAGGATCGTGGCAAGTGGAAGGATGTTGTCTCTGCCTACCCCTATGGGAATAAGGCGTGATGCTATGTATGTATGTATGTTACAAATTGTAAAGAAATAAGGACGTCTGCAAACGGTTTGACAGATTTTTATGAAATTTTGTATACTTACTTGTAGGTCAGAAAATAGGTCGTAAATATTTTTTCATCCTCCTTACCACATCTCTCTTCTTTTTTCTAAATACGAAGTTGTGTGGACCGGCTAGTAAATATTAAATATTTAATCAACACGTGTATTATGTAAACGATGCCCAAACTAGAAATCGTTTGCCGCATTGAGATTTTTTTGTATTATGTATAAAAACAAGTTAACAATTATTATTTATGTTATCTCTAATAAGTGAATTTTTAAAAAGCTTTTAATTTTGTCGTTAGCGATGTATTAATACAACCTTGTAACCTTATTATTGTACCTTTTTTATTGTTTTATTTGTCTAAACTAATATTTTAAATTACTGGACCAATTTCAAAATTTTTTTCATCATAAGAATGCTGCATTTTCACAGAGCGACATAGCCTGTATTGCTTTCTTAAAACAAAAATAGCGATCTCCAATAAAAACGCATTGATGTAACCCAAGGTGTGACGAAATTACAGAAAATCTGCAATCGCGTGCGCTGCGGAAACTATTGATGATAGAACACAAAAATGTTCTACATTATAGAACATATTAAAATCTACAAATAAGTCCGTAATATCATATGTCTAACTGTTGTAGTTATGCCAATATAACTACATTTTGCATATTAACATTTTATAAACGTGCCGACAATAATCAAAACATATTATTCGTACCTCTGTATTAATAATTATCCTATTAAGTGATATTCTATTCAAAACCGCTTAAATACTTTTTAAAACCGGACATTCCATTCAAATGATATAACGAATTTTGAAATGTCAATCTAAAGAAAATTATAGCGACCCTTCTAACTGGGCCTGCCACTGATGTAAGTAAGTGGCAGCCCATTAATGTCCCACTGCTGGGCACAGGCCTCCTCACTCTAAGGAGCGAGGGTTTTTACAGCATAGACCCACCACGCTGCTCCACTGTGGATTGGCAGGCATAGTACACAACAAGTGCACTCTCCATTCCTTCACTCTCATAGTCCGATGTGACGGGAATCCGACACAACCGGAGAGAGATCAGGCGCAGGACCGACGGCTTAACGTACTCTCCGAGGCACGGGGGTGGGTCACACTGCCAACTTCCCAACTTCGGGCAAATGTTGAGAAAATCTTAATAGAGAACTCAATACTGATTTTTGAATTCGCCCGACCCGGTACTCGAACCCAGGACCTCATGTCTGTAGTCGAACATGCTAACCACTAAACCAATGAGGCAGTTTGCCACTGATGAGTTAGCTCATATTCCAAGGATACCAATGATACCCACCGATATAACTATACTGTTTTTATTTTTATCAAGCTAAAAATTACTGGAGCTATTTAAAAATCTTTTATTACCTCCTCGACGTTAAGAATTTTTCAATACCTGTAGAGTATTTTTAAATTGACTAATGTCGGTCATTTTATGTAAATGATGTTAAGAATTTAAAAATGTATTACTTAGATATAAATTCGTTGTAAAGTAAAATCTGTATATTAATTAGATTATGAATGTAAGTGTGTATCTAATAGGCTGAAAGGAAGTAATTAAAAACTAAGTGGAAAAAAGCTTTTATGTTAACGAAAATAAATCCATATTCCGACTTAGTAGACTTTCCACTGCCAAGAGTTCGGTATCTTCGCTTAGCAGATTAGATTTTTATAGTTTTGGGTCGTGTCTTTTACTTGTATTTTGCTATTTGGTAGATTGAGCATTATTGTAAAAATGTAATATTTCAGTGTTATTATAGATTTTATGGACACAATTATCTATCTTTTTAATGTCTTAAGAAGAATGTTTTTTGGAGGTGTTATTATCTATTAAAATTACATTCACCCTATTTAAATTATATGCGAAACATTTTATTACGTCCATTAATATTTAAAATGTAATAAAATTTACGATCACGGCTTAATATGTCTACTAAAATTGTGGTAAAGGAGAATTTCCTAGAGTTATTCCTAGGTACTTCGCAATTTTTTTATTATAATAACGTGATTTTAAGTACGAATAATTGTAAATTACATTCTATTTATAACAATAAAAGATTGAATTCTCTTAAAGATTACTTCAGTCGCTTATTATATATACCTGACGAAAATCACCATGAAAAAGAAAAATCAATATATGTAAATAATGTACTCCAACGAAGTCTTCATCAACGTTAGACATTCAACTTACTTTGATATTTGAAGACGTATGAAGAATCGATGATAATAAAATAATTTATTAACATTATTCCAGTTCTTAACCAGCATATTGAGAAAATGATTATCCGACATTGAAAATTACAATGTAAATAATACATTACCTAAATGTAGAAATAAATAAATGTGGGTAAGACAAAAATAGTTTCTAGACAAACATCTATGTACGTTTTAGATTTTAAAAACATTCGACCAATGCGCCACAAGCTCGTTTCGTTAGAAAAGCATACAAAGGTGGTTTTAAACCACTAAAATTCGCTCAGTCATCTCAATGTCTTGTAAACTTTTCGCAATAGACTTAATTTTGCAGTGATTCCCATTGCCAAGTCCAGCTGACTAACTACGCATTTCCCCCATATTCTCTCAGGAATTGGGAATAATTCTACACAGGCCTGCTGATCAATGTACTCGCTTCTTGCATTCTCTAATTAGTCTGAGTTTGGACTGGTGAGAGGCTGCGGCCGTGGCTAATTACCACCCACCCCAAAGACATGCCGAAAAGCAAAATTTGTATTCCGGTATAATGCTGCGTCGAAGCCTTAAGCGACAATTTACCTCTTGCAAGGTTAGCACGCTTCCATCTTAAACTGTATCATCACGTACCATCAGGTGACAAGCGCTAACCTATCAGTAATAAAAAAGTGGAACAGCTATTAGAAAATTCGACTCATTATTGAATTGTGGTTGTTTTAGCAATATATTATATAAGTAAGGTATATAGAAGCCCACTAACGTCGTACTGGCTGGACAGAGGCCTCTTTACACTCATAGGAGAGAGGGTTTTTAGAGCATAGACACGCCATGATGCTCCGCTACAGGTTAGCAGACCTAGTACATAAGTGTACTCTCTAATCCTTCATAGTCCAATGTGACGGAAACAGGACACAGATCAGGCGCAAGACCGATGGCTTAACGTGCTCTCCGAGACAACGGGGTAGAGCACGCCGCCAACTTCTCAACCTCGGGCAAATATGAAGAGTTTCTTAACAGACTCAACATCGATTGTTATTTCGTCCTACCCGGGACTTCAGCACAGGACCTCATGTCTGTAGCCGAACAAGCTGACTACTAGACCAATGACTATCTAAACTAATATTATAAAGAGGAAACATATGTGTTTTTTGTAAGCATGTATGTTTGATACGTTTTCACACAAACACTACTGGACCGATTAAAAAAAAAATACGCATTAAAAAGCTGCATTTTAATTGAGCGATGTATGCTATATTACATTCACAAAGCAAGAAAAATGCGTTAATGTAACCTAAGGTGTGAAACAAAAAATATATTATCGCTTACGCTGCGGAGACTATTGAAGATGAATCAAAAAAAATTTGTACAATATTATAGAACTATAAAAAAGTCCGAGATACCATATGTCCAACTTCTGTAGTTATGTCGCTATAATATTTTTTTGCATTCTAAAAGTTAATAAAAGTTCCTTAAGATAAAAGTATTAATCCTTATCCATATTAAATGATATTTTATTAACGACCTTTTCAATACCTGTAAAATAGTTTTCAATTATTATATTCGGGCATTCCATTCAAAAGATATATAACAACAAAATAAATCTCAATCAAACTTATCCCGAGTCGTACTCTAGCACAGAATAAAACTACGTCAAATGTTGTGTATAGGGAAGTTCTGAGATGGTAAACTATTACAAATAAATCTCTTCTCTAATATTTTTAAAATAATCAACTACAAATTACTGGACCTATTTAAAAAATTCTTACAATACATGTATAGTATTTTTATAATTGACTAATGTCGGACATTCTACGTAAATGATGTTAAGAATTTAAAAATGAATTAGTTAGATGTATATTTGTTTTAAAGTTAAAATCTGTATATCGATTAGATTATGAATGTGTCTAATAATCTGAAAAGAAGTTATTAATAAATAAGTAAAATAATACTTTTCTAACTTCTAACAAAAATAAATCTATAGTCTTACTTAGTAGACTTTCCACTGCCACGAGATCGGTATCTACGCAGGTGAAACCGCAGAGCATTACTAATAAATTATATACTTGAATAAAGAAAAGACAGCATAGTAACAAAAGTTCATATATTTCGGTGGTTTATGTGCTTTATATAGACCCATGTATAGGTTCACTTGACCTTGAATCATTGAACAGACCCAGGGCTTTACGCTCGCAGACTCGTCTTGCATACATTTAGGTAAATATCACACATTCTGATAATAATACTATTTCTTATTCAAAGATTAAAACAAAATAGAAGTGAGAGGACAAAATGTATTTTATTCTATAATTTATTGTACACCACCTTTAAAAATAAAAAAGGAAACTTAAACTATGTACGCGTAACTACGTACTCGTAAATTAGTGACGGTCTAAAGGCGGTCTTATCACTTTAAAGCGATTTCTTCGACACAATGTTAAGAAGCGGTTAATATTCAATAGATTGCTAAACTTTCGTAACATGTAAAATATTATTGTAGATTTTCATTCATTATACAATAACGTCACAGTCGGTTAAAATCAATCAAAACTGCAATGTTTAAAAAAAGTTGTGACTATCTACATATTTTTCTACGTTATACTGTTTATGTGATTGATGTCCTACTAAGCGACTGGACTCATTTCGACAAAATTTGTAGTATGTTTTGAGTACAATTTAAATTGACAATTCGATCTGATTTACCCCATATTGCTACGGAATTGGATACTATGCGAGTAATACCGCCAGATACAGCTAGTTGTAATATAACACATGTTTTTATTATGAGTTTAACAATAAAGGCATTGTTGGCGCATCTACTATTTATTCTATGAATTCACACGACAAATACACGCAAAACAAGAAGATAATAAATTCGATTCTCGAATCTGGACATTATCTATATAAAGTCTGCATCGTCTAAAACGAATCAGACTGAATTGATCAGCTCAGATAACCACTTGCAAAATGGTAAGAGAGCTTTTACGATAAGAAATTTCTTATCACAAATATCCTAAATAGTTGTATTCCTCATTAGTTAATTCAATTAAATTAAAACGAGCTTAAAATGTGTTTTGATCGTAAAAATTATTAACATCTCATTCTGTATTGTTTTTCATCAGTTTCTATATTAACAATACCATTGTTTTGTTGTGATAAATTTGTAATATAATATATTAAATCCTTACTATCGTCAAGAGATTGATTATGAAGTTGTTTTTAAATTGTAATGTAATGACAAATTGCCAGAAGTAGCCCTTGAAGCAAGTTCCTATTTTGGCAGTAGAAAGTAATGTTGTATTGAAATATTTTTAACATTTTTTTTAACTATATTGTAGAAAAATTTCAGTTCTATTCATTTTATATTCAAATCATCAATATTTTGAATTACCAGAGGCCTTTGTATGATATGAATAAAATAAACCTGTGAATTCTTGTTCAGATAATCGCAGTCCCCAACCCTGGGTACTAAGTTTCTCTTTATAAATGAATAACTTAATATTTAGTTATTGTATAAGATTTATCATATAGCTTTTCGGTGAAGAGAAAGGTCTGTATATGCCGGGAGTAATTCCGTGAAATATAAGCTAGCCAACTCGTGTTAGACCAGATTATAAACTCTCTTTTCCGAGAGTAAGTTCTTGTCTTCAGTAGTAGAGCTACAATAGGGCGTTATTTAGTATTGTTTGTTGATAAAAATTACTCTTTCAGAAATTCCTAGTCGTTCTCGCCGTAGCCGTGGCCTGCGTTGCCGCTGATGTTTCACACATCGTCAAATCTGACGAAAGCCTTGCGCCCATCGTCAGGTCAACATACGAAAGCAGCCCCGAGGGTAACGCTTTCCAATACGCATATGAAACCGGCAATGGCATCGTTTCCCAGGTCGATGGTATTGTGAAGAACCCCAACTCTGTAAGTCAACACATGTAATGCTTTTATTCCTAAAGAAATGCTTAAAAACATTCGTTAGCTATTTTATTCGCATAATGTACACTTTATATGGAATAAAGTTCAGTAACATTTTTCGTCATTGAATTATAAACAACAAAAGCAGATTAAATTCAGTTTACTTTTCATATAATGAAAGCTTTGTAAACTGTCGTTTACAAAAAGCCAGTTGATTTTTAATCATGTTCTTTTTCTATCGTTTAATTGAGTACAACTAACTAAATAAAAGACTATTGGAACACTTTAAACTATCAAAAGTAGCATATTTAGGGATATAATTATTAGGAGGAATGATACTAGAATAGACGGCATTTTATTAATAATATGAATTATCTCAATTTATTAAACAATATATTGAGTTTAATTCATTATACGTGTATTGCATAAGTGAAAGCTGTTGTAGACCTTATGCATGAATTTATATGTAACAAATGATGGCATTGCAAGAATTGTATAAAATTTTACTTAATTACTAACTGATCGTTACTTATTTTAGGACGAGCCTACTCTTGAGGTTAAGGGATCAGTCAGATACGTTGCTCCCGACGGCACCCCCATCCAAACCGAATACGTTGCCAACGAAAATGGATACCAAGCCACCGTAAGTATTCCTAATATTTAAATAAAAACAATAATTACAGCATACTATCTATTTCCGGCAGAGTTACACGCGTATTTTTCGTTCCCACGTAAATAAGGGAAATCTGTTATTTATCAGGTATAGTTATCAATCTAACCCGTTCTTGAATTCACCTATATAGATACAAAAAACAAGCTGATTACTTGCACATAAAAGTTTTGCCAGATGTAATGCGACATGCGATAGATAGACAAATAAATTTGAGGAGATGTGAAGAAAATTTCACTAATAAATAAATGTCGACTATAATACTTAAAAGATTACCCATAAGATAAGCAATTATCCAACAATATGTTGTATATTTTGTCTATCGTAAAAAAAAATATGTTTTAATAAATTAAACTGTAGAATTACCCCCTGTTAAAGTATTTATCGAGTTATTGTCAAGAAAAGATATTGCAGCGAAAACGTTTACTGACGTTTTGTATTACATTGAAATGTTTAAAGATTTCTTTAATAACTTTTATACGTTATTTTGTCTAACAGGGTAGCCACATCCCCGTGCCACCACCAATCCCAGAGCTGATCCTCCGCAGTCTCCAATACATCGAGACCCACAAGCCCGTCGTTGAACGTGTCCTCAAGCCCTAAGAACTGAAAATTGACTAAGAAAATATTGGCCACTGTATCATAATTGCCGGACATATCGATTTACCACACGCCTTGTTTGTTTTTATGTGTAAAGTCGTAACGTGTAAGATATCAAGTTGTAATAAAGAATGACACATTATTATTTTTATTATTTACTACAATGCAACCCCAATATAACAGAATCGATTATACCTTGAGGTTAATGAGGTTTAATTATATAGACGTTGAGTTGGACTACAATTTATTTTAACATAGTAAAAACTTATTAACTTATACAAACAACAATGACTGTCTTATGAAAAGTTTAATGTGTCTGTTGATACGAAATTGTTATGGAATTTTTGAATAGAATTGTACAATTTAGTATATGTGTATCTTATACCTCGAAATTAATTGTTAAATAAACGGCAATAACAGAGTCTGGTTTGTGTGAATAACATAGAAATGTTATTATGCAAAATTACTGAACATGATTTTTATAGATAAACGTTGGTAGTGGAATGTAATTCTGTTTTATTTGGTTGGATTAAAATATAAAAATTATAAGAAAAATTAACTTCTTCTTTAGTCTTACTCGATATTTTTTATATAGATTCAATTTCTATATATACAAAAGTCTATATATACTATAGAGCCAATATAATTGCTTAAATGTTACAATTTAAGGATTTATTTTAATTATTTAATTTAATTATTGCATATTTAGAGATCGCAAATTTATTTTTGGACATGTGTGGATGTTCATAGAAGCTTAACCCCAAGTTTGTGGGGTTACCGCCTTTGTCGGTCACCATCTTGGAAAAAGGGATCCAAACACTTTTTTCACGATATCTCTGAAACAATGCGTCATACAAAAATTCGTAATGATATAATTGGTAACAAATCGCTTTGCCTACAAATAAGTTTATATAACTTTTTGCTTCAGAAGTTTTAAGTAAAAATTTTCTTTTTTGCTCTGTTACATTTTTTATAGATCTCACAAATGCTCCTTCGAGAAAAAACAATGTTACAGCGCTCCAAAGTTGACCGGGTTCGTCAATTCTTTCGTCAAATCCGGTCAAAACGAAATATTTAACGCCGAAACGAAACGAAATATATAAACGAAATATTATAGTTTTACGCTTAATTTTATTATTGCAATTACGTCAGTGTATGTATCTCGAAATAAACAAAATATCTCGAGCAAAGGCGATCGTTTCTGTCTCGTTCAGACAATCTTTGTACGATTAGGCGCTTAATAAAATAATTATTAGACCGGAAACTGTAAGTAACATTAAGTGTCATTTTATAGGTATGTCATTGTAAAGATATGTAGCAGGAAAAAAATTAATTGTTAGTGAATTAGCAAACTACGTAAAGTGATCAAGTTGAAAAAGACCTAAGTTCGGATTGAATTTGAAAAAGTTAGCGACTTTTGTCAGTAACTTTTATTTTAGTGGCACAATCTCAGTTTATAATGAGTCAGAAAACTATTTGGATGTGGAAGAATTATTACATTTATTATAAACGTAAAACAATCGAGAAACGTTCATATGGATTATTATGTTTTATATAAATAAAATTAGAAAATCTGAGTAAAAAATTAGTATGATTATTACGCTGCTTTGTTATAAAACAATTTATAAGCATATACATATTTAGTGAATACTAATCAAATAAATTCTTATTAACAATTTTGCCTTATATCTGTGATGCGGTTACAGCCCATTAATGTCCCACTGCTGGGCCCATGCCTCTTCAATCGTAGAAGATATATATCTTTAGCCAGAATGTATAATGATAATTATGTAAGTAGCAGCTCTTTAACGTCCCACTGCTGCCTCATCACTCATAGGAGAGAGGGTTTTTAGAGCATAGACCTACCATGCTGTTCTACTGTGGGTTGGCAGGCATAGTACACAAGTGCACTCTCTATTCCTTCATTCTCATATTCCGAAGTGACAGGAAATCGACACTACCGGAGAGAGATTAAGCTCAGGACCGACGGCATAACGTGCTCTACGAGGCACAGGAGTGGAGCACATCTCCAACTTCCCAGCTTCGGGCATACCGAGAATTTCTTATCAGAAAACTCAATATCTGTTTTTGAATATGCCCGAGCCGGGACTCGAACCCAGGACCTCATGTCTGTCGCCCAATAAATTAACCACTAGACCAATGAGGCTGTCTTATATAAAAACTTATTATTACATTTATTATTAAGGACTTGACAGCCTCTCTGGCACAGTGTTGTGAGTATTCGCTTCACTATGAGAAGTTCCTAGATTCGATTCCCAGGATGACAAATACAAAATTGTATATTTGGTCTGGATTTATAATGGCTTTTGGCGGTGGTAAATGCGTTCCGGTACGACGTAGATAGCAAGAGGCAAAATATTTCTTACAAGGTTATCTCACTTCCACTTTAGACTGTATGACTACAAACCATCAGCTGAAATCACAATCAAGCTGTTTTCTGTTAATAAATAGTATACAATATATCATACTTAAATCAAATTTAAAAAATCGGGGCTTTAGCACTACAGACCACATCTTTACACTGCATCAGATTATACAGAAGAACGAGGAGTATAACCGGCCACCTTGCTTGGCGTTCGTGGACTACGAAAAAGCCTTCGATTCGATGGAAACACGGGCTGTGTTGAAATCTTTGTAGAGATGCTGAATTAACCGGTGTTGAAGTGCTTGTACAAAAACGCCACTATGTCAGTCCGTATACAGGACCAAAGCACAGCGTCTATCCAACGGCAGCGTGGAGTGCGACAGGGAGATGTTATCTCCCCGAAGCTCTTTACTGCGGCGTTGGAGGACCTGTTTAAGCTTATAGAGTGGAACGGACTGGGCATCAACATCAATGGCGAGTACATCACTCATCTACGGTTTGCCGACGACGTGGTCATTATAGCAGAGACTCTGGAAGATCTCAATGCAATACTCGATGACCTCAACAGAGGTTCTCGACAGATGGGCCTAAAAATGAACATGGATAAGACGAAAGTTATGTCCAATATCCATGTTCCGCTACACCCAGTCATCGTTGAGAACTCCGCTCTCGAAATTGTAGACGAGTACACTTAACTGGGACACATAGTCCAACTAAATAGATCCAATTTCGACAAAGAGATTAACCGCCGAATCCAACTTGGTTGGGCAGCGTTCAGGAAACTACGGCAACTTTCGTCCAATAGCCCTCAGTGCCTGAAGACAAGCTCTTCGAAGAGTGCGTGTTGCCAGTAATGACCTACGGCTCCGAAACGTGGTCGCTGACTATGGGCCTCATACGAAAGCTCAGAGTCACTCAGCGTGCGATGGAGAGGGCTATGCTCGGAGTTTCTCTACGCGATCAAATCAGAAANTGGAACGGACTGGGCATAAACATCAATGGCGAGTACATCACTCATCTACGGTTTGCCGACGACGTGGTCATTATAGTAGAGACTCTGGAAGATCTCAATGCAATACTCGATGAACTCAGCGGAGCTTCTCGACAGGTGGGCCTAAATATGAACATGGATAAGACGAAAGTTATGTCCAATATCCATGTTCCGCTCCACCCAGTCATCGTTGAGAACTCCGCTCTCGAAATTGTAGACGAATACACATACCTGGGATACATAGTCTAACTAAATAGATCCAATTTCGACAAAGAGATTAACTGCCGAATCCAACTTGGTTGGGCAGCGTTCGGAAAACTACGGCAGATCCGTTCGTCCAATAGCCCTCAGTGCCTGAAGACAAGCTCTTCGAAGAGTGCGTGTTGCCAGTGATGACCTACGGCTCCGAAAACGTGGTCGCTGACTATGGGCCTCATACGAAAGCTTAGAGTCACTCAGCGTGCGATGGAGAGGGCTATGCTCGGAGTTTCTCTACGCGATCAAATCAGAAATGAAGAGATCCGTAGCAGAACCAAAGTAACCGACATAGCCCTACGAATCGCAAACCTGAAGTGGCAATGGGCAGGGCACATAGTCCGACGGACCGATGGACGTTGGGGCCCGAAAGTGCTGGAGTGGCGACCCCGCACCGGGACGCGTAGTGTAGGGAGACTTCCCACAAGGTGGACCGACGACATAAAGAGGGTCGCCAGCAGCCGCTGAAGCCAGGCGGCGCAAGGTGGGGCCTTGTGGACATTATTAAGTGAGACCTATGTCCAGCAGTGGACGTCCATCGGTTGAAGCGACGAAATGTATTCTCATGGGAATTTAAAATTTTCTTACTACTCATCCGTATATAGGAAAAAAAACGCGACCGATATTAACATATTTGGTATACGCTATGTAAATAACAGGTCTAATAGAATACATTATAATCTTAAAATAAATATCACATTCAGATATTAGAAAGAAAGACTCAATTTGCACAAATATTATTATACAAGTATATGAGTAGTCCAGGAGACAACTAAACTTCATGTTTTATATGTAAAACCATATAATTATTATAAATATTAAATTACGTATTCAAACGATCGCGGCAGTCTATTAAGCGACTGTTTAAGCAATAAGACCGCCTTTGCATGGTATGATTTTTTTGCCACTATAAGTTTTTTGAAACTATAAGTTTTTTGAATTTTGTTTCCTTTTTAAGTTTTTCAGTGTGCAGTATTTATATATCTTATTGACTTTACACATCCGTCATTTATATGATCGAATTAGAAATATAATATATTCTCTAATTCATCTTAAAATAAAGTGCGTGCGTACAAAGTGCACATGTCAGAAGTGAAACTTCTTTAGCAAACTAATTTTTAAGTCTTATTTACATTTATACAAATCTGAAACTTTAAATTTCCGATACTGCGAGGGAGGGAAAAGGAAAATAATTTAATTGTAATTAAAAATTAAAAGTGTCGAAATTAAATAAAAATAATTTATTGAAATCTGAAATGACGAATTGTAAATAAAAATGCAACGTGTATCCTGCCAATATTAGAAGTTATTAATTAAATTTTCCTTTTGAATTTAAAGTTTAGAAAAGAGAATTTATGAAATATTTTTAATTTATATTTTATGAAAAATAGTATATTAAGTTATTAATTGACGAGTGGCAAATCAAAATGCGACATGGTATTTGTATTTATTAAAACTATCTTCTAACAAATTAGCATAAAAAACTTTGCACCTGTTTGTGATGCTAATCACCTTTTTCATTCGTAAAAAACTTACCTTCATACGTCTAAAAAAGTTTCACTTCAAAAACATAATAATCGGTCTTTCTGTGCCCGATGGAGGCTCGTTTTTAAATTTACTTTGCAATTTTTAAATTTTAAAACTTTTAAAACCTGTCGCGGTTTATCAAAAGTCGAAACCAGAACTCCTTCTAATTTTTTTTATATTATATCTATTTCTATATATTAGAACTCCTATTCATAAAACATAAAATGATTTTTATTTTGTAATATATTGTATGGATATCTTAACGTTGTCTCTTAAACTAGTTTTACATGGATTAAACAAATATATAATAATGTCGATATTCTAGTAATGGTATTATTCTTTCTTGTCAAAGACAAATATATTTTGTTTGCTTTTACACGTTTTGTTGCCTACGTATCTGAATCGACTTTGTCCAAATAAAAACAAATCATATCTAATTATTTCATTCTCAAAACATGCGTCTTTTTCTAGGGCCTCGATAATCTTAGACTAATTTTTGAAATGTTATGCGTGCTTTAAAGTTCTTTGCAACAGAGTGGCTTTCAAAAAGTATCTATTAGTTTCTATGCCTTCTAGACCTTCTATGCCTTCATCATTTTCAGTGATCATAAATGACAAAATTATTTTGCGTCGCCTATTGTAGTTAACTGCCGAAAAAATAACAAATATGCATTAAGACAGGTGCGCAATCGTTGTCTCCGAAGGACTGAGAGGAGTTGAATGTTAGATAGGTTAAAAGAATAGAACAAATATGCAACCTTATTCGTTATTTGCGATTTCTACCAATTACCTTAGCGTTAAAGATTATGTGTGGTAAAAGGGGTAGGTGGTGTCCTCTATTATACGTATAAATACATACATACAAATATTATAAATAATAGTAAACATAACAATATACTTAAAGATGTTACCATATACTGTTCATTCCTCATTTCATAACAGCTAAACCGTTTTAGACATTTGTAGTAACAAATCTAGTCAATTTTGAAATGTGAACATTTTAATATTGCTTATTATTGACATTTACGCACCGACGATTTTTGAAGATTGCTTCAAAATTAAGATAATATCCGACACTAAGTTAAATATTCTCATTGCATTTCTGCGATGCTCTTTTCAGTTCTATATATGTTTTTTGATTTTGGTTTTTCTACTTACAACAAATTTATACTACATGCGGTTGTTCAATGTATTTGCTTGGTAGTATGTTTTTGCTCTAAGGGTGATAACCATGAACGTGGCTACGCACCAGTCCATACTACTAATACCTATTCGCCCGAGATCGTCAAATACACTCGAATAGTAGGCATATTATTTTGTAAGTATATTGCTGCATCTGTTTTAAAATTATTCTTTGTAAATGTGACAAATTGTAACAAAAAAGAAAATTATTAATTGCTGAAGCCCGTTTCTAGACATTACCTATATAAACTCTATGTGGACTATATTCCGCCAGACTGTCAGTATTCAGCTCGCATAACCCACTTACAAAATGGTGAGAGTTCTTTTATTATATAGCGTTAATAAATACTACTAGAAATAAAAGAGTAATAGTCTTTTATTTCTATGAAATTGTTTAGGCTAATGTATGAAATAATTATCTATCATTTTACATATATAACATATATGTAAAAATGAATTGCTGGTTGTCAGTCTCGCAAAGAATCGGGAAAGACTTTGGCTGATTATGGGCTTGAAATATTTGTAAAAGGCTAGAGAAAGCTTAGGGAAGAAAATATACGAAAATTGTGAGGAAATTAGTTAAAATATATCACATATTAAAATTTAGTTTATGCATCATAAATTGATTGTTTTGATTTGTATAACACTTCCAAAATGTGTGTCAGGAAAAGCAGGTGCAAAAGTGGAAGCGCACTAACCTGGTATAAGGAAATTTATTCTTGCGCCTGATCTCTCTCCGGTCGTGACGAATTCCCGTCACATCGGACTATGAGAGTAAAGGAATAGAGAGTGCACTTGTGTATTATGCCTGCCAACCTACAATGCAGCAGTGTGGATGGGCTATGCTCTAAAAACTCCTATAAATAAGAAGGCCTGTGACCAGCCGTGGGACCTTAATGGACTGCTACTTACCTTACTAATATGCAGAATTGTTCCGAAATATTTGTAGTTACTACGGATGAAGCTGTACCGCTCTATGATTTTTTTAAATTGTGCTCTATCGAGAGTTGAACTCATAACATCTGCCAGAAAAGTGACTGAAGAATAAATCACCGTTTCAGAAATTCTTAGTCGTACTTGCCGTCGTCGTGGCATCTGTCGCCGCTGACACCACCTATCTTGGCAAAAGTGCCGACGTAGCTGCTTCAATCGTCAGATCTACTTTTGAAAGCAGTCCTATTGGTGAAGCTTTCCAATACGGCTATGAAACCAGCAACGGCATCGTAGCACAAGCCGATGGCTCTGTAAAGAACATCAACACCGTAAGTCATTTTCTACAGTAATGAATGTTTAGAGTTCAACAGCTTCTACTCTTGTTGAGAATTTGGTAATCATCAGGTTTTTGGGATGTGTTAATATAATTCGATATTATTATATATATTTCCTATAAGCGAGGAGGCTTATGACCAGAAATGGGATGTTAATGGACTGTTATTGCTGTACTCTCTCACTCATAACATTTATGCCTATATTCTCACAAGAGTAGGTATTATTCTGGTGACAGTGACTGAAACGTATAATGTCAAACTATAAGTCACAACTGTATAAATTTTGTTGTGTGTGAGTGGTGTACTGTCAGTATTGTTCATATAATACATATCCTTAATTCTTTGGTCTCTTAACCTAAATCTTATCTAATCTAGATAAGATTTAGGTTGGATAGCCACTTCTGGAGTTAGCTTTGACCCACTCCTCCGCTTCAATGAGGATTGACGAGCTACACACCACAGAATGGGTCCAGGGATACGAGAGTTGCTTCAAAAATGTCTTCCTTTACTAAAAACAGCGTGCTGAATTTCATTGTTTTATTAAAATAATCTTATTAGTGTCTAATATTGATTAAAACGCGTAGTTCTCTTTGCAAGGAACATCACATTAGATATAATTTTTTATACAAACTTATAATTATAATACATGCTTCATATGTAGGTCTCATTTCTTATAGCGAGATACACTACAGACAGTGACATTGATTGACAAGATACAAAGTTACTCATGATTTTTCCTCACGTTGTTTTTCTTAGCGAAAATTTTATTATAATTGTTTTTTTATATACAAATGAAGGACTAATTTTATGTTATTAAGGCGGGGTGTGGATTCCATTAAACTTGCAAAAGAGGTCTTTCAGTTTGATAGAAAGTATTGGGTTACAGATGAAAAACAGTTTAAATTAGGCTCACTTTCTTTTGCATTGGAATTAGCATTAATATAATAATATTCTTCGATAATAGAAGTATAAACTACTGTATTTCCAACCTTGGGACGAGACTTGTTGACAATCCCGTTATATCCATTTAAATCCAGTGGAACCCTCTTCATGTCAAGATTGCAAGAGCCCTGGATAAGTTTGACTAAGGATTTAAAGAGGTGATTTTTAAATTGTTTCATTTTTTATATTTGTCTTTCTAGGATGAACCATCTCTTGAAGTTAAGGGAACATACAGATATGTTGCACCAGACGGTACCCCTGTTCAAACCGACTACATCGCAAACGAAGCTGGTTACGTAGCCACTGTGAGTTTTTATATTTTCTCTAATATTTTAAGCTACTGTTTGAATCGTATTATATTCCTACATTGTCCTTTTAGAATTCTTAGTTATTGATTGTGATTTTACATGAAGGTAAGTAATGATACGTTGTAAGATGTGTACTCATATACTTGGTAAAAGGTAATGTATCTTTTAATGGTTTCTACAAATAATTATACAGCGCTGTTATATTCATCCAAACCTGAACTATTTTGTTCGCCATTCACCAACAAGTTACATCATCAAGGAAATCTACTTATAAGTGTACATTTCTTAAGTTTGTCTGATAGTTTATTTACGCCCTTTTTCTGTAAATAAATGAACCGATTTTAACAGCACTTAACACATAAATAAATTAAATTCAAAGGAACATTCATAGTTGGGATTTTAAGAATGTTATGTTAAAACTGTTTTTAAATTTATTTTAATCGTAGTTTGTCATAAACAATAGTATTAATAAAACATTAATGACTTTAAAAATATGCGCTTACAACTTTTAAACAAATGAGTCTTTACGTAAACTTTGTTATTTAGATTTTTTTATGTATATTTATGTAGAAGTCGCCTTAAATTACGTGTTTACAAATTTTAATGAAAAGGTTATTCTTATATATATTGTTGGTGAAGTTACGGCGGTATACTAGTTTCGTAACGAGTCTCAGGTTGACTTTAAAATTATACATGTTTGGAATTTTTAAATTGAAGATTCATCTTAATAGGAAACCTTGATCTTTAAGTCATTGATTTTTACAATGCTATATCATTAAGACGTCCTTTATTCTTGTGCCTGACGTAAGATTAGTATTATAGACAGTTTTTAGTGTTATGTGGCATTTAATGTTTTTTCCACGATGTTTATATTTTAACATTTGACCTAAAACCTAATTGACACAAAACATCGGTATTATTTAACCGCAATCATAACCATTTTTAAATGGAAGCAAGTTTTTTGTAGACGTTGTTAACGACCTCAAGGTGATTTTATACTATAGCATAATATCATATTACTTATGTACGTGGAACATCCTGTTCTGTGAGTAGTTCCTGAATAAGTAGTTACTCTACTACCAATTAGTTAAATCTTTTAATTTCTTATTAAAGATCAGACTAACAGTTGTTGCACAGGTGAATTAGCAGCTAACATAATTAAAATAACTCTATGGGCGACGGGATGTGAATAATTTACTCGAATCAGAAATCATTTGTCAGGTTTAATATTTTTAACAAAATCACGTAATCAGTTTTGGATTTCTCCTCTACATAATTATGAAAAATGTGTCAAGAACATTATTATACAAAAAGCATATTATGACGAGTTGTACATGGAAGGCAAACGTTAAAATTACTAATACTAAATGTTTAAAAGAGTAGCTATTGTTTTTTTTGCTGGTTTCTTTTTATTTGAATAAATTTTCCGAATCGGTGGTATTCCGGTCAAACTAATGACGATTCAAAAGATTTTTTTGAGTAATTAACAATTATATTAATGGTAATTTAGTAACAGGTTTCTATTACAAACTCTCAGAAGATGTTCTAGAGATGTCGCTCAATAAACCTAAATCGTTTATTAAAAGGAACTTGATTTTATGAATCCAGGAGAGTAAACTAACTGCTGTATTGAAATAACGATGGTAGAAAACTACACCAAAATCAGCTCTTCTCAAAACAGGGCGCAAAAAACCTTCGTAACATTATATTCTAAGTAGATCACGGATATGATTACACCTGATGATAAGTGATGATTCAATTTAAGATGGAAGCGTGCTACAGATTAAGAGGCAATTTACTTCTTATGATTTCTACACAGCATCGTATCAGAACACAATCTCTTTCTTGGTGGTATTACTTTGCTGGTATGGTGGCAACCAGCCACGGCCGATCCTTCCAATCCAGACTCAGACAAATTAGAAAATACAATTTTCTTAATTCTCACAATCGTGTATCAAACCCGGGATCTCTGCTAAGAAAGCATCGCCTCTCCATATTCTAATTCTAAGTGACGCATATCATCATCTATCGTATGTTACAAATAATACTAAAACAATATTTGACGAATCCAAACTGCTGTAATAGCAATCTTCAAATGAGAATTATTGAATTACTGCTCTAGTATTTTTATGAATTATATATAAATATATCTCTCCTTATTCTAACTGAATATATATTATAAGTTCTTAGTTCCATACTAATAGATATTACCTTTAGACCAAAAGGGGAAAGTAGTAATAAACCCGCGGTTTTAACGGAAGTCACCATCACCTGCCCCGCATAGGCGTTTCTTTGTCGATTGCCCCGCGAGTCGAATGATGCTAAAGTAGCTGTCGCGACTTAACTGTTCATAAAGACTACCAAATGTTATGATTTTTATATTTGCTAATAGTAAAACTATACAATGTTGTCGTTTGTTTATTAAATTAAGACTCTGTTGTAGCGTCATGTTGCGCTAAACTTTGAGATATTGAAAAAAATCCGTCTTGTATATATAGGCTCGTATCTTAAAAATTAAATCTTACCTCAAAGATGTTCATTGTTATTTACATCACTTATATAATAAAACACAATTTACCACTAAACACACGCAATTTAAAAAATACCACAAAAAAACTTAACGACCTTCGATGCGACAGACGCACCGTTAGTAACGATCACTTTGTACTGTTAAATTTTTTGAGAGAGAAGCCTAGATGAGCCAAAACTATCGTATCATGTCGACTAGTAGTTACATCTACTAATCTACTAATTTCAAAAGTAAGCCGCCAAAATGAAAGTATCCCGTCATACTTAACACGGGTTATTAGGAATAGGCTAGGATGGCTGCCTGCTGGATCTCAACTATTATTTAAGCAAAAACAAATAATATATATATTGGTTCATGTGCATAAAGAAGTATTGCGTCTGTAGTTTTAAGTTGTTAATTAGTAATAAGATAATTATATAATTATAACTGCCTCATTGGTCTAGTGGTTAGCATGTTCGACTACAGACATGAGGTCCTGGGTTCGAGTCCCGGGTCGGGCCAATTCAAAAATCAATATTGAGTTTTCTATTAAGATTTTCTCAATATTTGCCCGAAGTTGGGAAGTTGGCGGTGTGATCCACCCCCGTGCCTCGGAGAGCACGTTAAGCCGTCGGTCCTGCGCCTGATCTCTCTCCGGTCGTGTCGGATTCCCGTCACATCGGACTATGAGAGTGAAGGAATAGAGAGTGCACTTGTGTTCTAAACCTGCCAATCCGCAGTGGAGCAGCGTGGTGGGTCTATGCTATAAAAACCCTCGCTCCCCAGGAGTGAGGAGGCCTGTACCCAGCAGTGGGACGTTAATGGGCTGCTACTTACTTTTTTTACTTACTTTTTAATAAGATAATTATAACTTTGGTTGGTTAAATATACAAATAAATCTTGTATTTTGGGCTATGGAGTTATTTGTAAATGTCTTAAATGATTGCTTTCGTCTTTACAGGGCAGCCACATCCCTGTAGCACCACCAGTACCAGAGGCGATCCTCCGTGCCCTCGCCTACATTGAATCTCACAAGCCCCCAGTAGAACGTGTCTACAAACCTTAAGTTGGATATTAAAAGAAAGACTACAATTGTATATAATTAACGGACTTGTGATATATCCTGCATTGTTATTTTGTTAAGCGATGTGACATGTAAGATAACGGATTATTATAAAATTTGATATAAAAAATGTTTTAATTTACTACCCTATATATGTAAATAATATAACTTAATATAATATTTATATTTAAGACTTTTTAACCGTTTACGTGAGCAATAGATTGTTTACAAAATAAATTTGATATTGGAAGAAATAAGTAAAAGACAAAGTAATGTCAGGAGGTTTTCGAAAATCCGAAAATAATTCTTTCCATGCTCCGAATTGATAGCTGGTGTGATGACAAATACCTTGGAACTGCAGTTATTTGTTTAGCTTATAGTACTTTATCTAAATCAGGGGTCGAAAACCAATAGTCCGTAAGCCACTACGGTGCGGAACGCATGCATACAAATAAGAGTAAAGATATATATTATTAAAAAAACAAAAAAATGTTTAATCCGCAGAAATAACCTCACGATATTTGTAGCTCGCACCAACATTCTCAAGACATTTGTAGCCTGCACTAATAGCCTTAACAGTCGTGACCCCCACCAATATCCTCATGACATTTGTGGCCTGTACCAATATCCTCATAACATTTGGAGCCGGCACTAATAAGCTCATGACTTTTGTGGCTCGCACCAATATCTTCTAAACATTCATGTTCTGCGCCAATACCCTTATAACTTAGGTGGCCTGCATCGATATCCTCATAACATTTGGGACCCGCACCAATATCCACAAATGTTATGAGTTCTATTAGAAAAAGTTCTCGATCCGTAATGAAAATCACCAGTCATCCATTTTTAGTTGCAATAAAACTTGCATGTTCTTAGTTTTCAGACTTGCAAAATTACATACGAAAATTATCGAAACAAATATGAAATTATAAATATTGAAACTAAATGAAAGCTTGCAGTATCTGCCAGCGGCGATTTTAAATTTGAATGTGTTAACGTACACAATTCTACTAGTCAAAACCTTTCATTTGATACCCATATTGAAGGGGTTGTGAAAAATGTGTTACCTGCTAATTTGTTGACGGGCAAATTGGAGTTTTCTTCATATTCTACTGGCCAAGTTCTTTCATTTTTTATATAAAAAATATGCCATCCGCCATTTTATAGAAGCGGCCATCTTGGATTTACAACGCTACAGATTATATAAAACCGTGTATACCAAATGTCAGATTAGTCTGTCGTCAGGAAGGTTTTCAATTCAACCCCAAAAAACAAAAAAGAAAGAGGGCAAGCAAAATAAAACCGTTTCATATTAACTAAATGACTTAAAAAATTTGCATTAACCTCAAGTGTCATTCGCTATACGTTTAAAAAATGAATTTGAACTTGAGCGGATTAATTAAATAGGCATTTTATTGACGATTGAAAATTTGCACGTGATATATAAGACTCGCAAAAAAAATGAAAGCAAATTATAGTTTAAGCGATATTTGATTCTCATAGAAAAGGAATTAACAACCTAAAATTAACAACACCTTCTAAATTTCGTCAGAGCTCTTACGAAACTAATACTGACGATATCAAAAGGTTAGGTACCATGCATTTAACCATCAACTATTTCAATTATTTCAAAATCTTATTTAACTATTATAGTTATAATATTGACATTTTGAGGAGACATGTATAATTTGTGTGTAGCATTTTAATTTACGTTATGGTTAGGATCATGTGGACAGGGCCTTACCCGGATTTAAAAAATAATGTTACATAAGTAATTTTGTGAAATACCTGATCTCTCTCCGTTCGTGTCGGATTTCCGTCATATCGGACTATGAGAGTGAAGGAATAGAGAGTGTGCTTGTGTAGTATGCCTGCCAACCCGTATTAGAGCAGCTATGCTCTAAAACCTTCTTTCCTATGAGTGAGGAGGCCTGTGCTCACCAGTGGGACGTTAATAGGCTACTTACCTTACTACTACTTACCTTACTTATTTTAGACAACTAATCTAAGAATATTAAAATCAGTTCCTGCTAGTTAGTTTGAAAATAATTACTAGCATCTAGCACCGACTTCTTAAACTTATTATATAGAAATATAAGTATGAAGCTTTAACGTAAGCTTTCATTTCGCTATACATGTTTTCGCAAATAACACCATTATTTATTTAAATTTCAATAAGGAACTAATATAATACACTCACTCATTCTCACACCTACTTAGCACTCACTATCTCTTCGTAACTACATAGCGAATATCTCAATTTTTTCTTTTCATTATTTCTAAATTCTTACATCTTAATGCATACTCTGTTATTTCAAATATTAAATAGTAATTTGTGTAATCCGTAATTGGCTTAACTTGTTAAAACGCCGTTGGATTACCAATAAATAAATAAAAAAAACTGTATTAACATCAAGTGTATAAAAATGTATTTGGGTAAGTAAAGTATTTTATTAATGACTAGCAATACCTTGCGGTTTCACCCGCGTAGATACCGATCTCGTGGCAGTGTAAAATCTACTAAGTCGGACTACTTACGGATTTATTTTCGTAAACATAAAATATTTCACTTAGTTTTTAAATACTTCCTTTCAGATTATTGTATACACACTTACATTCATAATCTAATCAATATACAGATTTTATTTTACAACGAATATATGTCTAACTAATACATTATTAAATTCGTAACATCATTTACATACAATTTCTGAAGTTAGCGAATTTAAAAATACTCTTGGTTTCAAGGAGGTAATAAAAGAATTTTTCAAATCGTTTAGCTTGATAAAGATGAAAACTATAGGTATATCGGTAGGCGTCATCGGTGTCCTGGGAATAGGAGGTAACTCACCAATCACAGGCCTAGTTATAATGGTCGCTAAAATTTTCTTTAGATTGACATTTTAAAATTCGCTATATCTTTTGAATGGAATGTTCTATTTTAATCATTTGTTTTGTTCTATAACCAATAGAAGAGAATACATTTTTGTGACCAATTTTTTACGCCTTGAGTTACATTATCGCATTTTTATTATGGATGCCTATGGTTTTTTTTTACAATGTAGTATAGTCTACTTAATTCAGTGAAAATGCAATTTTCTAACGAAAACATTGCAAACATATATATATATATATATATATATATATATGTTTGCAATATATATATATATACATACATACTTACATACAAAAACACAACTGTTTCCTCTTTATAATATTGGTTTAAATAGTTTATTTATATTTAAAATTGACACAATATTCAAACAGTGTGATATAATAACCATTTAATATATTGTTTATTGCTGTCAGATTTACTACCGTTAACGCTAATGCGTTTGACTGTGATTACACCTGATTGTGAGTTATGATACACTCTGTACCGGAACACAAATTTCCTTGCTTGACGGAAGGTTGTTAGCTCAGGCTAGAATTTAATTCAGGACCTCTGCTATCGAAGCCTATACTTGTACCATTGCGCCAGAGAGGCCGTCAAACAGTTTGCTTTTGTAATTTATTAGATAGTGTGTAGAATTAAAACGTCGTTTTGTAATTTCAAACGATTGTTCTGGGTACAGAAGCAAAATTTATCATACCGTATTACTTCTTTTCGTCTTAGTATAAAATTTATCAATATGTTATACTTAAACTAAAACTCAACTTTATCGTTATAAACAATGCAATAACTCTTATTTCAAAATATATTCATACTTGTTTTTGAAGACAATGATTATTATTAAATTATTAAAATAATACTATATTTTGTACGCAAAAGAGGCCACATCGGACCACAAATTCTAAATGAAAAACTTAATAAACAATTAATAGAATGTTAAAAAAATCATTATCATTATTATACATTTGAAAAAAAAGTTATATCATTCAAGAATATTTAACTGATATATCATAATTAGTAAGAAGATTTACAGAAAGTATGATAACAGTAGTTATGTTACATTATATTTTCGTTCTTTTATAAATTATATCCCATAAAAATTAAAATTAATTGCCTTGCTCCTTGACAAATATATGCAAGTTTGATTGTATTGAAAAATTACTGGTATTATATAAATGCAACAATATATTATTGTCATTAAGCTAATATGAAAAAGGAAAATATAAAATATTAAGAAATATGGCTATTTTCTGAAAGGTCAGCTAAAAGAAGAAATACCTGCCTATATTATTTGCGTATTTGTGAGTTTTTATTTTCGTATGCTTATTTCTATATATACATTAGCTGCTCCGCGAAACTCCGTTAATTTTGTAAGCATATAAAAGGTTATAGTGGGCTAACCGTAGACATATGCCNAACTTATTTTATAGACAGATAAGTATGGACCTTTAACTTGCGCTTTCAATTCACTATACATGTTTTCGCAAATAACATTATTAATTAATTAAATTTCAATAAGGAACTAATATAATACACTCACTCATTCTCACACCTACATAACACTCACTAACTCTTCGTAACTACATAGCGACTATCTCAAATTCTTACATCTTAATATATACTCTGTTATTTCAAATCTTATATAGTAATTTATGTAATCCATAATTGACTTAACTTGTTAAAACGCCGTTGGATTACCAATAAATAAATAAAAAACTGTATTAACATCAAGTATATAAAAATGTATTTGGGTAAGTAAAGTGTTTTATTAATGACTAACAATACCTTGCGGTTTCACCCGCGTAGATACCGATCTCGTGGCAGTGGAAAATCTACTAAGTCGGACTATTGACGAATTTATTTTCGTAAACATAAAAGTTTTATTTTCTCTTCGTTTTTAAATACTTCCTTTCAGATTATTGTATACACATTTACTTTCATAATGTAATCAATATACAGATTTTATTTTACAACGAATATATGTCTAACTAATATATTTTTAAATTCGTAACATCATTTGCATACAATTTCTGAAGTTAGCGAATTTAAAAATACTCTTGGTTTCAAGGAGGTAATAAAAGAATTTTTCACATCGTTTAGCTTGATAAAGATGAAAACTATAGGTATATCGGTAGGCGTCATCGGTATCCTGGGAATGGAAGCTAACTCACCAATCACAGGCCTAGTTATAGGGGTCGCTAAAATTTTCTTTAGATTGACATATTAAAATTCGCTATATCTTTTGAATGGAATGTTCTCTTTTAATCATTTGTTTTGTTCTATCATCAATAGAAGAGAATATATTTTTTGTGACAAATTTTTTCACGCCTTCGGTTTTTATTACGGATCCCTATATTTTTTTTGACAATGTAGTATAGTCTACTTATTTCAGTGAAAATGCAATTTTCTAACGAAAACGTTACAAACATATATATATACATACTTACATACAAAAACACAACTGTAACATAATAACCATTTATTATATTGTTTATTGGTGTCAGATTAGCGTTTGACTGTGATCACACCTGATTGTGAGTGATGATACAGTCTGTACCGGAACACAAATTTCCTTGCTTGACGGAAGGTTGTTAGCTCAGGCTAGAATTTACCTCAGGACCTCTGCTATCAAAGCCTATGCTTGTACCATTGCGCCAGAGAGGCCGTCAAACAGTTTGCTTTTGTAATTTATTAGATAGTGTGTAGAATTAAAACGTCGTTTTGTAATTCCAAACGATTGTTCTGGGTACAGAAGCAAAATTTATCATACCGTATTACTTCTTTTCGTCTTAGTATAAAATTTATCAATATGTTATACTTAAACTAAAACTCAACTTTATCGTTATAAACAATGCGATAACTCTTTTTTCAAATTATATTCATACTTGTTTTTGAAGACAATAGTTATTATTAAATTATTAAATAGATTTATAAAATAAAAATAGTACTATATTTTGTACGCAAAAGAGGCCACATCGGACCACAAATTCTAAATGAAAATCTTATAAAACAATTTATAGAATGTTAAAAAAATCATTATCAGGTATTTGAAAAAAAAACCTTATATCATTCAAGAATATTTAACTGATATATCATAATTAGTAAGAAGATTTACAGAAAGTATGATAACAATAGTTATGTTACATGATATTTTCGTTGTTTTATCCCATAAAAATTAAAATTAATTGCCTTGCTTCTTGACAAATATATGCAAGGTTTATTGTATTGAAAAATTACTGGTATTATATAAATGCAACAATATATTATTGTCATTAAGCTAATATGAAAAAGGAAAATATAAAATATTAAGAAATATGGCTATTTTCTGAAAGGTCAGCTAAAAGAAGAAATACCTGCCTATATTATTTGCGTATTTGTGAGTTTTTATTTTCGTATGCTTATTTCTATATATACATTAGCTGCTCCGCGAAACTCCGTTAATTTTGTAAGCATATAAAAGGTTATAGTGGGCTAACCGTAGACATATGCCGTTTTGGATCTTCTTTTGAACTTTTAAAGGAGAACAATTCTGTCATACACGATCATTGCGAAATTTTAACCGTTGTCGCAGCGTAAGATCTGGAAAGGAAAAACACTCCGAATTTGAGACATTTTTCAATTTTGTAGCGCTCCTATTTTACGTAGTGTGATAGTAGCCTATAGCCTTCCTCGATAAATGTGCTATCTAACTCTAAAAAAAAAATTAAGATCAAACCAGTAGTTCCTACGATTAGCGCGTTCAAGCAAACAAACTTTTCAGCTTAATAACTTTAGTTGAGATAATTCAAACAATTAAACCGTTTTTATGTAATTATAACTAGTGCTCGAAAAAACTACTACGACCTAAATTAAATTATAACCATTATTAAGGTTCCATTTTATAAGACTATATACTCAAAGAAGGTGCTGCAATAATCTTATTTACATAAAAATAAGTCCCTATTTCCCTACGTCACGGCATTTTTTTTCGCTGGGAAATGCTTTATGAATGCCGGATGAAATCAAAACTTACATCGGGGAGTAGTGGACTCGCTGGTCGTACCAGGATACCCACTAAAACCCAGCGGAACCCTCTTCATGCAGGTGTTGGGGTCCGAAGTTCTCTGACGCATTCAGCTCTAGCTCCTTGGTTGAATCCGACTTAAGGGTTTAGTTGAGGGAGGGGAGGTGAGCAATATTGCACCTCCTTCCTCCAGCGTGAGGGAGTAGCGTCTGCCATAAGCTCTCTTTGCCTGTTTAGTGCCTTTTTCTGCAGGACGACAGCCTCGCGGCCTCCTTTAGCGTCATCAACTCGTCGCTAAAGGAAGCCACTGCATTCAAACACTCCCTCCACTCCACCATCGCTCTCACGACGGTTGGCAGGGAGCGGTCGGTCGACCCTAATACGGCCACTAGGGCAAATCTCTGCTTGTCCCAACTGGGGCACCCCGCTAGCATGTGCTCCGCCGTGTCAACGACTGTCCAGTTAACACCTGCACCAACCTGCAGGATAGCGTACCGTGCCTCCTGGCAAGCCAAACTTACGGTATCATCTTTATATATTTTAGATTTATGTCTATTTTTAAGAAATAATGATAACCTCTTTGCTCGGACAAACCCAGATCGTTGTAGGGATAAATTTCAGATTCCAGTTCATCAAACCACACTTTTTAATAAAAGCATCTGCATTATGGCTATCAAAATATAAAATAAGTTACCTCAAAATGTACGAAAATGCCATAACATCAATAAATTTAAAAAAAAAATTATGACTTTTTAATTTTTAAGACATTTTAAAATACAATATAACATCGACATTATTTTAACTATTTTAATTATAATTTTAACTTATGTGTACAAATTCATATACTATTCAGTTTTGTATACATTTACGTTGCAAATTTATTTTATTGTGTAGATTTAAATATGTATGGTATGGTTTTATTGTATCGCATGCACATTAGACATTTATTTAATTGCAATAAAGAATTTTTAATTTTTGAATCGTCCAAGAATAGACGCACCGCTGGAACCGTGGCCACAGCTGCAGCTGGAGCCCCGAGGTCCTCGTTCCATCTTTCAATCAGGATTTTGTAGGATAGGAACTGATTTTCTGGACCTTTTCAGCATCAGGTCGTTCGCTTCTATTCCCGACACTGATAGGCAGTCGCCAGAAACTCCACTCGAAGCTATCTGGGGGGATCGCCCGTAAGAAGAGTCGCAGACGTCCATGACACTACCTCATGGCATCACATATGCACGGCCGAAGCAATTTCGAATATTCTTTCATTGTTCTGGTTTTTACAGTCAGGACAAGCTTCGTATAAAAAGAAAAATTAACAAAGACTTGCGATTCGATGTTTATTTAAAGAACGAATCTAATGAAATACCTTTTTCACTTCAGTTTTCGGCTCCGTTCGCAACTTTCGTTATTCTATTGGAAAGTTTTTAAATCAACCATAATAATTTCTTTATTATAATCGTCCATTCAAGCACAATAAAGTTGATTTAGCAAGATCTTAACTAAATAATAAATGTACAATGGTGACATATTTGATTAAGTGCCTTAATAGAATGTATAACAAATTAAAATATGTTTGCGTCATGATGTTAGTTTTTGTATTGACTAAGTTAAGCGGCGAAATGATGACGTCGCCTTTGCAGGCTGGCGAAGCTTGTTCGTAGAGTACGACAGTTGTAGTTTGATATTAAGTGTATTAGTAAAGAGTTAAGAAAGTATTAATGTATGGAGTTTAATGTTTAAGAGAGTTGTGTGAATAAATCAGGATTAATAGAATTATACTTATGTATAAAATAATGTTATTAATCTCTACAAACGTTACGTAGAATATCAGAAATTTTTAGTAAACTTAAATACCATAGTAACTTTTCTAATGTAGCCTTATGGCGTTTGCCATCAATGGACAAAAAAATATATGTGCGTGGGTTTTAAATATATGGTAGTGTGTGTAATGGATTTTTTATTGGTTTAATGTATTTTTATACCTAATTTTACATAATATATTAGTATTTGTCACTTTTGCTCTACATAAACTATAAATGTGGAGTGAGTATAAAATATACTCCTCCTTCCTTGCAATTTTCGTTATAATTGATAATATTAACAAATGCTTTTTGAATCAAAAAGGAGATCGAAACGCGATTGTAACGTTAATGTTTATCTATTTATTTGTGCAATAGTGATTATCTTTTATAACAACAATAGTCTTTGCATTATTAGATGTTCCTGACAGTGTCTTTTCCGTAGTTGCGTATTTTCAAACTAAACCAATCCAGGGTTACGCATAAAATACATTAAAATCGGTTCAGCTACTTAAAAACAGTTCAGTCACATACAAACGTATAGAAGAATTATATAAAAAAAAATATTAAAAGGTAATTTTTATATTTTCAAAAAATTTGGTATTTTATCACACTCATTTCCACTTATTTCATTTATTACTCTAAGTATGGTTTTTAATATATTTTGTTTTGTTTTCTAGCGATGTCCGTTAATTTGCATGTTATAATATAATTCAGACTTAAGTTCATTATTTAAAATTAAATTAACCTTGTAATAATAATCGTGGGCCATCACTGTCGGCTATTGCCGATCTATCACGCAATAAATAATAAACTTTAAATAACTGCATGCAGTGAGTTGGATAATATTAATCAAGATTTTGGTAAAAGTTTGTGTGATGTAATTAATATTATCACAATGATTGCTTTTATAGCAATTACACGAGTATTTTTTAACAAATCCACACAAGTCATGATTTTTAAAATCTGAAACAGCGATGTAATTGAAAAAGGTAACTTATTTTTCAATTCGTACTATTAGGTCCCACTCTTCCATTATACAACCATTTAATAGGATAAGGATTGATACAGAAGTATGAATAATATAGTTTGATTATTGTCGGCACTTTTATTAACTTTTTAAATGTAAAAAAGTAGTTATAACGGCATAACTGCAGAAGTTGGATATATGGTATCCTAGATTTTTCTTTGATGTTAATACGTTCTATAATATAGTTAAACATATTTTTTGCAATAGATTTCCGAGCGCACGCGATGACAGATTTTGTGACAAATTTCTTCCCACCCTGGGTTACATTAATGCATTATTTTTTTAGGATCCCTATTTTTTTTCAGAAAGTATAGTCTATGTCATTCAGCGAAAATGCACCTTTCTAATGGTGACAATAATGTTGAAATCGGTCCAGTTGTCTTTTTTGTGTAAACGTTACAAAAACGTTTAGCTAATTGAATTGTTCGTTTAAATTTTCATTCCTTAATAAAATACTTTTTATTTATCCTCTCAAGATTTCCAAGAAGTTGTTAACATTGTTTGTTTTACAAATATTCGTAATTTAAAGTAAATCAATTAAAATCTAAATATTATTTAATCTTAAAAAGCATTACTGAATCGTCAGTAGCATGTCCGTTGTTTAACAAATCTACCACCGGTTCAGAAATATGACTCCGCTGAGAAGAAACCGGCAAAAAACTCAGTGGGTACTCTTTGATACTGTATGCTACTGAATCAAATCCAAACAGTGTTACCGCCTAGATAAGCTTCAACATTATAATACGACTTTTGTAAAAGGATGTTTTGACATCTTTCTTAAAATTATTTGAAAGCATATCCAACACTGATTGCGGTATCTTATTAAAAATGCGTTCTGACAATTGATTTCTGAACCTTCTTCTCCCTAAAATATGGCATTTTAAGTCTGTTTATTTCGCTGTTTTCGCTGTAAATTAATATCTTCATGGATTTAAATGTTATTCAATATAAATTGTTATAGTATTATGAGGATTTCAGTAAGAAACTCTGTATCAATAAAAATTATGGCATAATACAGTTTTTTGATACCAATGACATCACACCAAAAGCATACAGTTTGAACTCAGATGTCATAGAGTAAGAGCAGGAAATATTTCACTACTTTCTGAACTCGATACTTTACTGATTGCATGTATTACATAAGCAAGTTACCTTGTTTATTAAGAAAGGCTGAATATCTCAAGAGATGGTCTGGGATATAATAAATCATTTCCACTCGCTACGTTACTTTATGTGAACTGATTATATATTAAGTATTTAAAAATCGCGTGACAGATATTCATCATATTAATATTAAGGATATAGTTGTTTCACAAGGTTCACCAAAAAGTTGTATAATTTTATGTTAATTATGCGTATTCCAAACATACTTCTTTTTTTAGGTAAATGTCAAAGTCAATGATCACAATTTATTGCCCAACTTGATCACGAAAATGAAATGTGATGTACGGAGCGGTTTTTTTAAGAAAAATATATGACACGAATCAAGCACTAAGCCGGAATGACTTAATATAATCCTATCCTTATGCAGTTGTTTTGAAGTGAAACTTCTTTAGGCGCATAAGGGTAAAATTCTAAAATAAAATATAATTAATAATTTCTAATATTGAAAAAAAAACACGTGGCAATTTTATTTACACTTCGTCACATGAGATTTCAATAAATTATTTTCGACACTTTTAATATTTTAACGACAATTAAATTCATTAAATTCCTAAGACAAAGATGTTTCACTTCTGACATGTGTACTTTGTACGCACGCACATTTAACTTTTTGTATTAATTTATTTTGAACTAATCTTTAAAATCGCATCCATAGGGAGGAAATAAAAAAAAACGACGGATAACAAAATCGAGGGATAAAGTTTGGTGTTGTAGCAACATATCTATCACCTCTATCCGAAATTCTATTACACCCCTGTATAGCTAATGGATCAAAGAATTTATTACGCTAAGTAAGGACTGTAACACAAGGCGCCCGGTAGAGGGGGAAGCCCCGCCGCGCGCTAGACGTATTCACGTTCAACAAACGGTCACATCCGTAACACAGCCCCACCACATATTATTAAATTAATCATGGATGCAATATAGCAGATATATATGTCGGAGAATAAGAGAGAAGCAGAGCATAAAGCATAGGGGCGTAGGGTTCTCCGCTGACATCGACATTAGTGGCATCCATAATTCCATCTCCACACTGTGGGCTTAGGTGCAATGAAACACTTTATTAAGTAACTCAGATTATAATGTCCAATCACTTAATGTTCCCGATAACAATTTACACAATAATGTTAACAATAATAGCTTGGAACGCGACAGTTTCAGCTGTCGACCGCTCCAGCGGACCCCCACTCGAGAACTACAGAGGGACGCGCGCCGGATTGTCACTATTGACTCTGCCCCACGCCGATAAAAGATGGCGCCAGCGTTCCACAGACTATTGCACTCTGACATATAATAGTAAGTAAGAAAGTAAAAGTGAGTAGCAGCCCATTAACGTCACACTACTGGGTACAGGCCTCCTCACTCAGAGAAGCGAGGGTTTTTTAGAGCATAGACCCACCACGCTGCTCCACTGCGGATTGGCAGGCATAGTACACAAGTGCACTCTCTACTCCTTCACTCTCATAGTCCGATGTGACGGGAATCCGACACGACCGGAAAGAGATCAGGCGCAGGACCGACGGATTAACGTGCTCTTCGAGGCACGGGAGTGGATCACACCGCCAACTTCCCAACTCGATTTTTGAGTTGGCCCGACCCGGGACTCGAACCCAGGACCTCATGTTTGTAGTCGAACATGCTAACCACTAGACCAATGAGGCAGTACATATACAATAATACAAAATGAAATTTGTAAATCTTTTCATTTATGCGTAGGCGGCTGTGGGAAAATTAGAGAGCTGTAACATCAAATGAATCTACAAAGTAGAAATCTAGAAAAGAGTACAATAGAAAAACAATATAAAATCCTATTTCAAAAAAGCTTTTACAGCAATTTTGAATAGTCAAAAACAAAATATCTTTTGAAGTGAAACTTCTGTAGGCGCATGAGGTTAAAATTTTTACGGATGAAACGCGTGATTAACGTCACGTAGTGCAGCTTTTTTATGCTAATTCGTTTGAAGATTAGGTAGTTTTAATATTTACAAATAACATGTGGCATTTTTATTTACAATTCGTCATTTGAGATTTCAATAAATTATTTGCATTCAATATCGACACTTTTAATATTGTAATGATAATTAAATTCTTTCAATTCCTAATATATCTTCCTTTTTCCGTCTTAAAGTGTTAGATTTGTATAAATATAAACAATATTTAAAAATTATTTTGCGAAAGAAGTTTACTTCTGACATGAGTACTTTGTACGCTCGCACTTTTAATTATATCCTACTATTTGTCACTCCCCCTTGTGTTATCAATATAATTATTATTTATGAATGGTTTACCATTCAAATTGAAATTCATTTTTTGACATTGCAGTGAATGCCACTTGATATTAATACAGTTTTTCGTAGAAATTTTCGTAATTTTCTTGTATAATTATTAGTTTTATACATTGTTTGCCATTTACTGGATTACGACATTAAAAATTGAATTAAAATCCTATTACTTTATCTTACGAGAGTACTATAGCGCCCTGTACTGAGCAGAATCCACAAATTAGGCAGATTGATTTGTCTATTTTGTATGTAATAATTAATATCACATTATCTTTCACAGTAATCCATCTTCATTGTGTTATGTGTTTACAAAATTATGGTTCTAAATTGTTATTGTAAGAGATAAATAAACTGCGGAATTTTCCAAGGGTTTATAATTTTTTTTATAAAGGATGTCCAAAAATAATTATTATAATGTTACATCATCTTGTAAATCTAATATTGTAAGGTATTCATTGATATTATAATGTATGCTTAAACTTGGACACACCTGTGCCAACATTGAACAGGTTTTTTAAGAAAGGATTTTGTCAGCTCCTTTACTGACCTATTGACCTATAAAACTATTAATAATTTTATTTTGTGGGATTATCGGGTTTGCGTGAAGGGGACATCTTAACTTACTGCATTTTATAATACGAGTAAAATGGTGTATTTCGCTTATTTTCATAGCATTATGTCTTACGGCATATTACTTACTGTTATGTGATAAGGCGGCGGACATTGCAACTATCTTTATACTGCAAAAAAGAGCAATACGTGCCATATATAAATTGGGATCTCGCGCTTCCTTAAGAGAAAAATTCAAAGAAACATCAATTCTCACAGTACCGTCGCAATTTATTATTAAATAATATCTTAAATATCCGTGATAATATGCACTTATCGCAAACTGAACAGCATACAATTTTAACATAAGAAGAAAAAACAAACGTGTATTTTAGAGTTGAGAAGGTTCAGAAATCATTAGTCGAATTGAGAATACACATTTTTAATAAGATAACCGAATAACCTCTGGGTTTGCCTCCACATAGTTATAAGAAATATGTTAAAAACGTCTAATCATAAAATGGATATTATAATATTGAAGATTGTTTAAGTGACAAAGATGTTTGGACCTGATTCTAGTTGCACATGAAAACTAAACACATTGTAACGTACCAAAACAATGTTTAAAGGAGTAACCGTTGAGTTTCTTGCCGGTTTCTTATCGGCGGAATCAACTTTCCGAACCGGTGGTAGATTTATTACCAACGGACAGACTACTGACAATCCAAAAGTGCTTTTGAGTAAATCAAGTGTTAAAGATGTTGTATCACAAAAAGAGCAAATGAAGCTTTTAAATCGAATTTCAGACAAAGCACTTCTACTAAACTGCCTCATTGGTCTAGTGGTTAGTATGTTAGACTACAGGAATGAGGTCCTGGGTTCAAGACCCGGGTTGGGCCAAATCGAAATCGATATTGAGTTTTCTATTAAGAGTTTCTCAATATTTGCCCGAAGTTGGGAAATCGGCAGTATGACCCTGTGCCTCGGAGAGCACGTTAAGCCGTGGGTCCTGCGCCTGATCTCTCTCCGGTCGTGTCGGATTCCCGACACATTGAACTATGAGAGTGAAGGAATAGACAGTGCACTTGTATACTATGCCTACCAATCCGCAGTGGAGCAGCGTGGTGAATCTATGCTCCAAAAACCTAGTCTCCTATGAAAGAGGAGGCCTGTACCCAGCAGTGAGACGTTAATGGGCTGTTACTTACCTTTTTTTATGTCTACTAATGGTCACTTACATATAATCACAGTTGTTAAATTGTTGAAGTAAATAAAAAGATAAGGTAAGTAGCAGCTTATTAACGTCCCACTGCTGAACGCAGGCCTCGTCACTCATAGGGTTTTAGGGCTTAGACCCACCACGCTGCTCCACTGTAGGTTGGCATGTTTTTTTTATGCTGACAGTTTAGCGCTTGACTGTGCTCTCATTTGATGGTAAGTGATGATACAGTCTAAAATGGAAGCGCATTAATCTGGTAAGAGGTGACATACCCCTTACGGTTTCTACACAGCATCGTATCGGAATACAAATCTCTTTGTTTTGGTGTTGCGTCTTTGATGGTAGGATGGTAGCTAGTTACGGCCGCAGCCTCCCACCAGACCAGACTCAGACAAATTAGAAAACACGATTTTCGAAAACACGATCTACAAAAGAGTCCGCCATACCATACGAGGTGTGTTCAAAAAGTATCGCGAATTTTGAATTTTCGCGGGTTACGTATATTCGAATGTCGAATTTTTTGTGGCGTTATGTTGGTACTCATGTCTCTCACTTATGCCGACAAGCTCGGCCATTTTGAATGTTCATTTAATTGTTGACAGCTGCTTTGCTTGCACGTGTTTTGGATCGTCTTCGATTTTTACCTATTCAAAAAAATGGATCAAAGAACCTGTATCAAATTTTGTGTGAAAAACGAAATTAAGTGCGCGGATGCATTCCGAATGTTGACTGTGGCATACGGAGAAGCTACCTTGGACCGAAGCAACGTTTATCGGTGGTACAAAATGTTCTCAGAAGGCCGAGAAGATGTGAACGACGAAGAGCGTGCCGGACGCCCGAGCACTTCAACAACAGACGAAAAAATTAATGAAGTGGAGAAAATGGTATTGGCCAATCGTCGAATCACCGTTAGAGAAGTTGCTGAGGACCTAAACATATCGATTGGCTCGTGCCATTCGATTTTTATCAATGATTTGGGCATGAGACGGGTCGCCGCGAAATTCGTACCAAAATTGCTCAATTGTGACCAAAAACAGCATCGCATGAACATTGCTAATGAGATGTTAAACTCTGTCCGCGACGACCCAAATTTGCTCCAGAGGGTCATAACTGGTGACGAATCGTGGGTTTATGGTTATGACGTGGAAACCAAAGCTCAATCATCTCAATGGAAGCTGCCGCACGAACCAAGACCGAAAAAAGCGCGCCAAGTTCGATCGAATGTGAAAGTTTTGCTGACAGTTTTCTTTGATTGCAGGGGCGTGGTGCATCATGAGTTCTTGCCACAGGGAAGAACGGTCAATAAGGAATATTACCTGCAAGTTATGCGCAATTTGCGCGAAGCAATCCGCCAGAAACGCCCGGATTTGTGGAAGAACAAAAATTGGCTTTTGCACCACGATAACGCCCCTGCTCACACATCGTTGCTTGTGCGCGACTTTTTGGCCAAAAACAACACACTAATGATGCCGCAGCCACCGTATTCCCCAGATCTGGCCCCCTGTGACTTTTTCTTGTTCCCTAAATTGAAGAGGCCCATGAAAGGACGACGTTACTCTTCTCTTGACGCGATAAAGACGGCATCGAAGGAGGAGCTGAACAAGATAAAAAAAAATGATTTTTTGAAGTGCTTCGAAGATTGGAAAGAAGGGGACAAAATAGATATTTATGAATAAATAAATAATTTTTGGAAAAAAACAAAATTCGCGATACTTTTTGAACACAGCGTATGTCCAACTACTTTAGTTATGCCACTATAACTTCTTTATATTACATTATTATATATAAATATTATTACATTACAAATTCAATGGAATTCAATGGAAAATTTATTAAAATCGATCATAACATTCAAAAGAAGTAACGAATTTCTAAAAGTCAGTCTAAAGAAAATAATTTATCCCGCATTTTAAATAATTCTTAGTTTTAACTATTTATAATATTGCTAGACCGTCTTAAAAACAAATCGTTCTTTACTTTTAGATAATTTTTGAAATCTCTAATTGAAAAAAGGAGCGTTAATTTTAAAATGTATTTTACTCTATTTATCAATTGTATCTATATTAGTTGCCCTAATGCTTACTAACGAGAGAGTAACGCTTCCTTCTTCGAATCTTCTAAAGGAGGCATCGGAGAGGGTAAGACAGAATGCCACCTATCCGATGGAGGAGGAGGATGCGAAGATTTGCGCAGTTTTTTGCTCCTCCATAAACTATTGAGATGAGGCGGCTACATCCGGGGTGCCAGAGTGGAATGTGCTTCTCTACTCAGGGATGTCGCGGGTTCCGCTGGGTTTTTTAAAGTGTATCTATATTAAATCACTGTATACGTAAGTTAAATATAATTTCAATGTAATAAACTATCCATATACGAACTTATGATTTATGTAATGAAGCATACAATGTTCTTGAAAAAAGTATACTATGCAAACTTTTAAAGGCTAAAAGCAGTTTTAGTTATTAATACAATTTCAAATATGGTATTATAAATAGGGATAGTACTAAAACAAGATGCACCTATTATTAATCAAATGAAATAAAAATATCTTTATTCAAGTAGGCATATTACAGCACTTATGAATCGTCAAATAATATTTTTTTCTTTTCCACACTCAATTCTAACGTACGCCTGATGACGGTACTCAAGAACGAATTAAAATTCCGAGTGTTCCTTCGCACCCTGATCTGAGAAGAGCCCACAACAAACTCAGTGGGATATTTTGTATTTGTTACCATCTTCACTAGAATATCATATTAGTTTAATATATTTCAATTCAAATTAGAAAAATTTACTCCCATGCGTTTCTATCGTCTAAGTAATCTTGCAACTTATAATACGATTTTTCTATTAACTTTCTTTTAACAAATACTTTGAATTTATTATGCGACATCTCTAAGAGTAGCACTATTAAGTAATTAATAC
Source organism: Elymnias hypermnestra (assembly GCA_015832385.1). NCBI lineage: Eukaryota > Metazoa > Arthropoda > Insecta > Lepidoptera > Nymphalidae > Elymnias > Elymnias hypermnestra. The sequence goes on from JACTOM010000012.1 coordinate 2,437,518, forward strand.
TATGAATCAGAAGAGTTTTCGTCATTGTTTTAGGAATAAGAGTTTATTTATCTACCTTAATGATGATTCAAAAGAGCTTTCTGAGCTTGAATAAAGACAACCTCGCTGGCGCAGTGTAGCGAGTACTCGCTTTGCTAGCAGAGGCCCTGGGTTCGATCCCCGGTAGGGCTAATTTAGAAAATCGTATTTTCTAATTTGTCTGAGTTTGTAATAGTGGGAGTTGCTGTGTAGAAACCATATGAGGTATATCGCCTCTAACCAGATTAGCGCGCTTCCATCTTAGACTATATCGTCACTTACCATCAGGTGAAATCACAATCAAGCGATAAACTGTCTGCAAAAAAGAAAAGAATATGTTGTTTTTTATTGCTGTTATAGATAGCTGTGTTGCTATTTTAGAATAAGAATGGCTGTTTCTAACAGCACAGGATAAATGACCTTTTTTCTAACTTTCTTGTATTACTTAAGGTCAAGCTTATATTGTATCGATTAAGGCATATTTTTAGCAGAAAGGAATTATAATAGAAATCGCTCCACCAAAATTAAAAAAAAAATTATATCGCCTCTTCTGTATTCTTATTAGAAAACAAAAGTGACAATTGAGACTTTAATTTTTTCATATATTGTTTTTTTTTTGTAGAAATGCGAAAGTTACTCTGTTTGTCTGTCGCACTTTCACGTCAAAACTACAGAACCAATTTAAATGTATAAATTTGGTACACAGATAGTCCAGAGTCTCAGAAAGGAAAATGTGTACTTTTTAAACCAAAAAAACCGGTTGTAAGAGATGGAAATCTAATAATTTTTAGAGGTAGTAGATAGAAACTATTGTTTTAGGCTAGTAGATTCTATAAACATAAATATGACTTTAATAGTAAAAGATTTAACCTCGCGGGTGTCAATTTAATAAAAACCTTTACAGCGAAGCTCTGCAGAAATAATTGGCCTAAATTTTTTAAAATGCTACCCAAAAACACAATTTGAAGCTAAGAATACTTATATACCGGTAATTACATACATGAATTAAAGATTTTGTTAAAAATATTACTCATTTGACAATTATTTCTATCATTCTCAGATAGATTCTCAGTTTTCTATAATAAGCTTATTAAACTGTAATAATGAATAATATTAAGATATGTATCAATAAAATCCTACTAATAAACTAACACCACTAAACTAATATTTATAATCCTTAAAAACTAACACTTATATACCATTACTTAAATTTAGAACTTGATCGTCGCTTAGTAAAAAAATTAGAAACAATAATGTTACATTTATATTTATATTTATTACTTAAGTATATTGAATCTTGTGATCTGTTTTGGCTGCCTTACTAAATAAATATTCTTAGCGTAAACTATGGTTATATCACAAAAAGACTTAATTTTATTCCAGTAAAATTGTAGTCACGATTAACTTATAACGTTTTCGTCTTATTTTCAAGCGTTGGATGAATATTTGTTTATTAAAGTATGATCAAACCGTATAAAATAAAAAAATCATCAGATCGCGTTCACCTTGTAAAAAAATCCAACCACATTGAACATCAGATATTCTTTGTTGCAAAATAATGCAAATGCCGATACATAGAATATCTATAATCGTATGTATCATTCGAGTATAAAACGCGGGACGTTTATTTTATAATCACAGTTACACATCGTCTGTTAACTTTGACACACACATCATGGTGAGTGGCCTAAAGCAAGAGATTTTTAAATCTCTTAAATTTTTTTAAAATAAATTTTACACATATAGTTTAATTTTACATGTAAATTTCGTGGATCTATCAAAATTTTTCAATGATTCTAATTTTAAGTAAATTAATTCTCGTAGTTTAAATTTACCTATTCTAATATATTTTTGCTACTTAATTATTTTTAAACAAATTTATAACTTTATAGAGAGAGAGCGAAAAAAAACTTAAACTAAGAAACAATGCAAATGTGCATAATGCTGCATTGAAATCAGTTCAGCATTTCAAACATTGCTAAGATTGTGACTTCATGTTTTTTTTAAAGAGCTTGTAATAGATTTGTAAAAAATACTACATTTTTTTTAAAAATTCGATATAATAAGTGCGAGTTTTAGTTAAGATATCATAATGTAATTATGCCCATCCACGTTACAAAATGTGTTTGGAACTTTGAAAAGAAGCGTTTTAATAATTATTAAAGCGTGTTTCATAATATTTTACGTATTTATTTTAAGCGATTATATAACGAATTCATTCAAATAAAATTCATATTTAAAATAAAAAGTATTTTACAGAATATTAAAAGATCTCTGTGTAATTTTTGAAAACCTCATAAATCTTTTAGTAATTTAAAACACTAGTATACTACTATTAAAAGTATAAAGACCATGGTGGAAGCATTAAATGTACTGCGATGATTAGGTGATCTGTAAATAAGCAAATAAGTTAAACAGAGCATTTCTTTATTACTAATAGATTAGTGTTTGACAGTGATCTTAACTGATGGTAATGATACAAACTTAGATGATAGCACGCTAAATTGGACTGAGGTAATCTCTACACAGTACCAGATCGCAAAAATTGTGCTTGGTAATACGGATACTCCCAACTAGTCCAGACCTAGACAAATTATATTATAATTTCCTAAACTGAAACCAGGACCTTGTCTGCGGAAGCAAGTAATCGCAATATTACTTCAGCAAGGCTATATACTATGTATGACATATGCTAATCTATTTGTTTTTCAATTTAGAAATCCTTCATTGCTTTCCTCGCCATCGTGGCCGTCGCTGCTGCTGACGTGCTCAGCGTTGATGCCAACGCCCAAATCCTGAAACAAGATGCTGATGTCCTCCCAGACCAATACCAATACGTATACGAAACCAGCAACGGTATCGCTGGCCAAGAAAGCGGTGTCCTTAAGAACGTAGGACGGGTAAGAAATACATCAACTTTTATAAAAATTAATCAAAAAAAGGCTAACGAGTAAGCCTCTCGAAATATCTTATATTTAATCGGTTGCATAATATTTTGTAATACCCAAAACTGAAACTAAACATTGTGATTAATTAAAAGAAATCTTATTTAATATATCAATCATATATTAGCCGAAAAGTTCGTGCAAAAAACGTAGTTTCTTTATATATAATTTCACCGATAGATGTATATTACACAAATACCTTCTTCTAGAAAACCATAGTTATTATCGTGGTAAAAACACCTACCAGAAATTCTACTGTATCTCTTTTTAATCTCGTTACGAAATAGATATATTTAGTGATATAGTATTGTAGAAAAAAATAGTTGGGGAGTTATTACTTTGGCCTGCATACAAATTACGGGCTCTGCTTGGACTTAGGCATCTACTATTGTATTCTATGTATAATGAACGTAAATAAAAGAATCCAATTGTCTCACAAGGAATACGACAAATCAAATCAAATAAACATTATAAACTTAGGCTTTTTAGGGTTGTTAGTTTTTGTGAAATTATAAAATACAGTAAATTTCTCAAATGTACAATTGATAATATTAAAGAACGACTAACAGTCTTAAATGACTAGGGTTCCCTTGTATCATGTTCTGCGATCACTTCACAGTTTAAATTAAAGTTCTTACAAAAGAACGTATTAGATAGATTGTTTCGCAATCTATCTAAAAGTCATGTCAAAATAGATTTCTGACTAATAGGTATTAATTCATAAATTAGTACTAATACGAGGTCAATCCGAATGACATTTAGGCAGATGAGCTTGTTGCCGAAATATGTACATAAATTAAAAGATGAACCTTGATATTTTAGTGAAGGTCGGGTCAATATTATAAATAATTAAATTAAAGGCATCTTAAATACCACAATGTGTCCGCGTGTCTCTATGATAATTTAACCGCGAGGTATTACATCGTGGAAATGTTATATTTTATTATTTGTCCACCTAGTTACTGTATTTACCTATTTATGACAATATTTTAATAAAGATTATATCTGTTTAGGAGGACGAAGGTATTGAAGTCTCTGGATCCAACTCCTACACCGCCCCTGATGGTGAAAGGATCTCTCTGACCTACGTCGCCAACGAAAATGGATACCAACCCCAGGTAAACTATAAAAAATGATAATTTTACATACAACATAATACATATTTAACTCAATATCACTTTGTGTATAATAAGGAATATAAAAATATCTAAAATCGACTCCTCAATCAAAAAAATGTATTTAAACTGGAGTAGATAAAAAAAATATTAGCGTTTGAAAATTCAAACAAGACAAATGTTAAGAATTAAGAAAAGGCTGCAAATCTTATCTTTTTCGCGTAATATTAGTGGAGACAGGTCATAAGTTTGCTACAAGTTAGAAACCTGAATGCATAAGTAGGCTTTCATAATTCTTATGGCAATAATAAAAAATATTAATACGAAACTTTAGCAACATAACACATGTTGCAAAATAACTGTTGATATTTGAGTAATGTTTCTGAATCTCGATGTATGCATACAATATCTTTCATTTATCAACCCACGATATCCACTTATGGTCAGATGATGCATTTTTCTGTCTAATTAATTACAAACTAATAGCATTGAAAGGTGACATGCCATGTATGGAGAGCGAAGATTTTAATATACATGTTTTATGAAACATAAATGCCTATTTTATCGCTCTTTGGCCTTTACGCGACCTAATATCAAATTTAATAATATTCATTGTGCAGAATAGCTTAAAAATCAACTAGATATTACATCTATGAAATGATAAAATTTTAACAGTATAAACGCACTTAATATAAGTGTAACTATGTATATAAGGAGGTTAATATAATTTTGAACATTAACTGCTTTTAATGTGTGAATAAATCTAGGGTTTAGTTAAAGAATATTGACGAAAGTGAAATGCATGGAACGAAGGCTGGAATGGAAGTAGAAATATTCCATTCAATATTAAAAGGTTGTTTTCGTTTTAATTTGTTTAGTACACTGTTTTTTCTGTTACAGGGCGCTCACCTCCCCACCCCAGTCCCAATCCCAGACTACATCCTCAGGGCTTTGGAATGGATCGCAGCCAACCCCCCCAAACCTGAGCCAAGCCGTATTTAAATTTAATATTTAGGAATATCATTAAAACACTGCCATATGTTTGTTAACTCTAGTCGCACCTTTGTGATAGAGCAATAAAAGTTATAGTAAACTGTTTTTAATTGTTTGCTTTGTATTGATGTATATTTACTTAAAATATATCTTACCATCAAAAAGTCATGATGGTGTAGTGGTGAGACGCGTTCAGAGTTGAAATCCACAGCAGGCACTTTTAGAGACTCTTATGGATTGTTTTTTTTTTCAATCCGTCATTGTGATTTTCGAATAAGGAAAATATCGTCAGGAAACCTACATACCCCGGGAGTAATTCTGGGCTATATGAAGCCTACGAACCCACAGTGGAACATCTTGGTGGGTCTATGCTCTAAAACCCTTTTGTACGAGTGAGGAAGTTTGTGCCTAGCAGTAAAAGGTTAATAGGTTGTTACAAACCTTATCTATTATGACTAGCTTGTGTGGCTTCATCCTACTAAAATAGGTTCTGGTTCCTATTACTCATAAATATAAAAAACAATATATTCTAAAATGATACAAGCCAATAATTAAATATTATTAATTTAGGTTACAAAATGAAGTCAACTCTTTATTGAAATTGTTGATTTTGTTTCAAATATATATATATGGTGAAATTTTATATTCCCATACTTTAAAATGGTCTTTAATATATACACTCCGGCTTATTTAGCGGAACTTAAAAAAAGGTTTGATATCAGTATCGTAACCTTATATGATAGTGATATCAAATATTTTTTTATGTTCCGCTAAATATGCCGGTGAGTATATATAGTTTCATAGACATTTTCACCCTAAATTTGTAAAGGCATGAAAATGTGATAGAAGTAACAAAAAAACATTTTTCACTCTTAATAAAACTTTCTTTCTTTAATATAGACAATAGTTTAAAATTTGCATTTTGAATAATTACCTCAATTTAACAAAGAATTAAATGTACAGATAGAATCTACATATAGATTTACTAGCTGAACCCGGAATGGAATGATTTTTGGGTAGCATTTTCATTAACAAGAAAATAATAAATAGAATATTCGGCAAAAGGAATATTCTTACCAAATTTCAAGTCTCTACCCCTTATGGTTCCAGAGATATTGTGATGAGTCAATAGAACCTGGATATCTCTTATATATATATATATTTANTATATATATATATATATCGATATCTTTGGAACCATAAGGTGTAGAGACTTGAAATTTGGTAAGAATATTCCTTTTGCCGAGTCTTCTATTTATTATTTTCTTGTTAATGAAAATGCTACCCAAAAAATATTCCATTCCGGGTTCAGCTATATATATATACATATATACATACATATATTGTAATACAGATGAGGATCAAATATTTCTGCGATCCTTAACCAAATATGCTTCATAAAATATCCTTGAATTCTTTAATAGCAATATTGCAAATTAACAAATTTTCTAAATTTACTCTGTCATCATGATAGGCATTTTATATCACAAAGAAGTATTCTAATATTTAATTACTATATTTTGTATATATGTTCGAAATTGTTATACAAAATGATAAAAAAATTTAAGTAAATATCTCTACCGATGTAGTCAACCGCCGTATAATCATTAATGAATAATTAAATATTCAATAAATGAGAGTAATGAGAATGTAAACACTACATTTATAATGGCTCCATTGGAACCTATACAAAAGCATGGTTAGAGGGGGAACAGAAGGGGAGAAGGGTTAAAAGCAAATATTGTCCCTCCACAAACGAGGTTCGCTACTAATAAATGATGTTATTAGGCTCAAACTGTTTAAAATACATCGCGTAATTATTTATGAAAAGCCAAATTGATAAAATCATCATTATTTCCCGTTATTCAGAAATTACGGAGAATATTGATGATTTTTATAATATTAGTTGTTTTCAACGGTGTTACCCGTATATTTACGTCTACTGTGGAAATATAGGAAAATTCGGATCGAATTGTCAAACTAAACTATTAATTAATCGAAAAATGTATGCATATATTGATATGGTATATCATAAGTACAATAAAAATTATGTTTGATATAATAAGGTGTAAAAAAGGAAAGGTATGTGGCAGCCCATTAACGTTCCACTGCTGGGCACTGGCCTCCTCACTTATAGGAGAGGGGGTTAAAGCATAGACCCACCATGCTGCTCCACCGCGGGTTGGCAGGCAATAGTACACAAGTGCACTTTCTATTCCTTCACTCTCATAGCCCGATGCGACGGGAATCCAAGATGGCTGGAGAGATCAGGCGCAGGACCGACGGCTTAAAGTGATCTCCGAGGCACGGGGGTGGAGCACGCTGCCAACTTCCCAAATTCAAGTAAATATTGAGAAAATCTTTAATAGAAAACTCAATATCGATATTTAAATCAAATCATATTACTCATACCTCTGTAAAGGCAAAAAAAACATGCTACGACTCTTTTTAGAGTTGTGTAATACTATATATTTAGTACGATATATAAGAAAACAAACGCAACCCGCCAAGCAAAAGCGTCGATGAAGGAAATGTATGTAAATGAAAATTTTCTGGCTCCCGTTGGATCCATTTCCTTCGTTTCCCGCCACGAACACATCAAGAAATTACATTTAAGGTTAGCGCTTACTTAAGACACGATTGCATTTTTACGATGGCAAGTTTGCTTTATCAATTTTGTTATATTTTAGCGATATATTTCGGAATTAATATATTATGTATAACTTTGTGAAAGAGGCAGGGAATGTGGGATTTGCTGACTGGTTATCCACTTAACCCATCGAAACCCTCGTCAATTAGAGGTGGTACTTTGTACAACTCTTCTCCGCAACCCCGGATAAAGTCAAAATAGGACTCAAACAGGAGACGAAAGGTTCGTTTATATCAACCCTACTGCAACGATCCGCACCCTTAATGCAACATCGACGAGTGTGAGAGTCGGAAAGAGAGGAAATCTCGCTGAATACCCAATAAAACGTTGCAAAACTGTCCTCATACGTTATTAAAACAACCGTGGATCACTCGCACATTCCTCTCTAGCGTCCCCACTCAACTTTCTTCCAAGAAAGAGAGGAATCTGTTGCTTCTTTCTTCTTATCTGTTATTTCTTCTTAAACTAAACGACAGCCTCACAGAACACAACTGTACTCATATTTGTAGTTCTTGAACCTTGGATGGTATAATATAGATCAGACATTTCGAGGAAAGCCAGTTTACTTATACTTACTTACTTACTTAAGGTAAGTAGCATCCCATTAACGTTCCACTGCTGGACACGAGCCTCTTCACTCATATGAGAGAGGGATCTAGAGCATACCACCACGCTGATCCACTGCAGATTGGCAGGCATAGTACACAAGTGCACTCTCTATTCCTCCAATCTCAAAGTCAAACGATGTGTTGGGAATCCATCGTGATCAGAGACAGATCAGGCGCAGGATCGACGATTTGACGTGCCCTCCGGAGCGCGGGGGTGGGGCACACCGCTAAGTTCCCAAAGTCGGGTAAATATAACAAAATCTCAACATCCATTTTTTTATTAGTCCGACATGGGACTCGAACCCAGGACCTCATGACTGTGGCCGAACATGCTAACCACTAGAATAATGAGGCAGTTTTACTTACTTGCTTTCATGCTCCGACAATTACGTCGCATGTTTGCGCGATCCCGTTAGCATTTGAAATTGCTTTTGAGTTTTGAATTTTTTCAATTTCCTTATCTTAAAATCACAGGGGACATTAATAATATACGCGAGTATTCGATTTTTTCGTTATTTATTCACAAAATGTGAATTAAGAAATTTCTTACATTTATTTTCGTGTAATTTTGTTTACTTTCTTTCTAACAAAACGATTTGGCTAATATCACTTTTTATGTAATTCTAGACTTGTAACCTTCTCAAAGCAACAAAACATTAAAAAAAAATATCATATAATATTACTCGCACTTAATTCATACAATTAATAAACATATATTATGATTTATGAAACAATATTAAAAATAGATTTAAACAATGTTATGCTACAGAAATCCCTGATGACAAAAATCTGGTACCAAATAGAAATCAGGAAATGGTTTATTATTTTTTCAGTTCCAGGACGCTACTTGAACAATAATCTATTACCACGTCCTCACAGAATAATCTATTAACTTCAAGTATATCAAGTCTAAGCTGCTTCACGCTAGTTATCGAAGTTATGCCTTCAAATTCATAGAAATGATTATCTAGAACATCAAAATGCATTAGAAGCTACAGAGCTATACTAACGCAATTTCACAAATGCCGACTCATTCTTGTATCTGGAATCCTAGATGCTATCGAATCCCCTACTAATGGTACATAAAGAGCAAGATATAATGAATTAACATTCTATTTAAAAAATCATCGTCGATGACAAACTCTTGATTCAGTTTAAAGATATATTACTTCTTATGAAATACGAATAGTTGTTTGTGAAAAGGTATATAAAAAAGTTAAAAGTGCGTATAAAGTAACCGTTATATAGTAAAAGTTATATATATAGAAATGTAAAACATTAGATTTCCGAGACTTAGAAGGAAGGAAAAAGGAAGATATGTTAGGAATTTAATGAATTTAATTGTCATTAATATATTTACAAGTCTCAACAATTAATACAAATAATTCACTGATATCTCCAAAATGACGAATTGTAAATTCAAATGCCACTTGTTATTTGTGATGATTAAAACTATGTAACCTACAAACCAATTAGCATAAAAAACGCTGCACATTCTTGATGCTAATCACGCGTTTCATCCGTAAATTACCCTCACGCGCCACACGAAGGTTCACTTCAACATACTATGGGCTCTGTGTATGACCTGTTCGTTGTCGTCATTCCATTTAGTGGAAGGTTTATCAATATAAATTAGCCCTAAAAGCTATTTACTAATAATCGAAAGGTAGTCTGAGACACTTTCCTACGCAAATAAGCATTCCCATTATACATCGTAGTAATTAATGAAAACTTTATTAGACATATCTTATACTTTTATGAGTTCCTTGAAAAACTGGATAAGGACCAATTGAATTGAGTTTAGGGGCTATAGTTAATCGTATATTATAATTATAGACATAGTTACGATTATACAGATATGCCTCATTGGTCTAGTGGTTAGCATGTTCGACTACAGACATGAGGTCCTGGGTTCGAGTCCCGAGTCGGGCCACTTCAAAAATCAATATTGAGTTTTCTNCCAGTAGTGGGACGTTAATGGGCTGCTACTTACTTACTTACTTACTTACTTACCTCATATTTCTTTTGCCCATTTGTTGAACGATTGGATTACATTTTATCCAATTATCTTTTAAATAAGTTCACTTAAAATGTATTTAACTATATTTGTTTCATACCGTTAACGACAATGTAATTTGATGGTAATATTTTGTGACTTGATACTTTAAACTGAAATAAATAAAGAAAGCGTTGTTTTGAAATTATTTAATAATCTGGCAATTTATGCATGATAATATTTCCATTACAAATGTACATTTATTTGTTATTTAACTCACTTTTAAGATACTTATAAATATGTGAAAATGGTAATGCTATTTGTACATTGCAACCAACATTATCAACATATGTTTATTTAGTCGCGAAGTAATATAACACGTGAGTTCTATTCAAAAGCAATGTAATTTGTGTGTATTCTGCTTCGAGATCGAAAATACCGTTTGTGATATACTTGAGGCATTAACCGCTTCAAATTAATCAAGACCCAAGTAACTATGGCTTACACAGAACTGATAACATTTTAAAATTATTACCGGTTTGTAACATATATATTGTCTCCACTCATGAAATAATTGTGATCATGTTCAGTTTTAGTTTGTTCGATTAGATATGGTGGTGTTAGAAATAAATTATGACGGCCTTGTTGGCGCAGTGGTGCGAGTACTCGCTTTACTAGCATAGGTCCTGGGTTCGATCACGGCCGTTACGATGCTATGTAGAAACTATAAGAGGTTATTGCCTAGGGGTGTGCAAATAATTTCATCTTACGAATCATTCGTTCCGAATCGAATGTTAATATTCGACTTGAATTGTTAGATTTATTCGAATTACTCAAATTTTTTCGAGTTATTTGATTATTTTTCGAATTTCCAATGGAATTTCGAATAAATCTATTCGAACGATATTCGCACCCCTTATTATTGCCTCTTAACAGATCGTCGCGTTTTCATTTTACCAACAGGAGTGACCACAGTCAAGCGTTATCCTATCTGCTTTAAAAATACAAAAAGAACTAGTGCTGATTGTGCCAATCATCACAAGCTGGGGTTCTCAGATTCGATTACCAGCAGAGTTATATAAAGTGCCCTGTAGAAGAATGGAGATGTAATGATTCATAATTCATCGTAGTTCTTCTAATAAAACTGTTAAGGCATTGCAATCTCAGAATGTATAGTGTTTGAGGTGAGATTAAACTTAACCTAAATAAGATTTTTTTTTTGCGATACCATATACAGCAGACATTAATCTAATTGTATCAGCATTATATGATAAAGTCTGTAAAGAAGTCGTTTGGCTAAATTTCAACTCTGACAAACAGTTTTAAAGATCTCGTGAGGAATCGTTTTTCACATAATTTTATACTAGTTTTTCCCGACCTTGTCACCAGCGTAGGAGATGACAAATCTTAATCATCATTGAAGCCACCTAGACAAATAGACACAAATAAAAGTTATCAAAAATTCAGTCAGGTACAAAGATTTACGTGTAAAAGTATGTATAAAGATATAGGTAACGATCAAATAAGCTACATGTACTATTGCTACGTGTAATAAGCTGCTTGTCGCAATTCGTGTTGAAAAACATTATTAATTACGAAATTTTCAATTAGCACTACAATTTAACATTCACGAGTTATATGTTTTAATTTAAAACTATGCAAAATATATTTATGGGATTCCGTCGCTTAAAAATCTAATTAAACTTTCGCTAATATATCGTCAGTTTAACCGAAGTTTCCCCATAAGTCATCTTCCATGATTACCTCTGAGGCGATAAAGTTTAGTTATGATTTCATTAAAAAGTACGCAGACACTAGATTCTCTTTGCTTAACTTTAGACTTAAAACTTTACCTATTACGTGAACGATGAAATAGTCTTGTTCCCCAACACGAATATGCTGCTTTAAATCTTTAAAGTTATGAATTTTAGTCGTACTAGCTAACTCGAGTAACTGCGTCTGCGTACACACTAAAATGTGTGTCTAAATATATGACATCTATTTGATGCTTATGTAACTTTAACATCCCCCCCGCGCTTCTCGTTGTCGTCGCTTCAACCGATGGACGTCCACTGCTGCACATAGGTCTCACGAAATGATGCCCACAAGACCTGATAGGCCCGGCTCCTTATATGGTCGGTCCACCTTGTGGGGGGTCTTCCTACATAACGTCGTCCGGTGCGGGATCGCCATTCCAGCACCTTTCGGCCCCAACGTCCATCGGTTCGTCGGACTATGTGCCCCGCCCATTGCCACTTCAGGTTCGCGATTCGTATGGCTAGGTCGGTGACTTTGGTTCTGCTACGGATCTCCTCATTTCTGATTTGATCGCGTACAGAAACTCCGAGCATAGCCTTCTCCATCGCACGCTGAGTGACTCTGAGCTTTCGAATGAGGCCCACAGTCAGCGACCACGGTTCCGATCCGTAGGTAAGTACTGGCACCACGCACTGTTCGAAGACTTTAGTCTTCAGGCAGTGAGGGATATTGGATGAAAATGTCTTCCGGAATTTCCTGAACACTGCCCAACCGAGTTGGATTCGGCGATTGACCTTCTTTCTCGAAATTTAACCTACCTAGCTGGACTATGTGTCCCAGGTATGTGTACTTGTCAACCATTTCCGAGTGCCGAGTTCTCAACGATGACTGGGTGGAGCGGAACATGGATATTGGACATAACTTTCGTCTTATCCTTGTTCATTTTTAGGCCCACCTGTCGAGAAGCCCTGCTGAGGTCATTGTAATAGTATAAAATAGTTTTATCTTTTCTTCTTTTTTTCCGGTAGTAACACAAACAATAGGATTTAGAATTTATTGTGAGTCAATATGGATCCCTCTTCAAGATATACAATTCCGCAATTCATTGTTTTGATCTATCTCTTAAGGTTTAGCTATCGAATGCTCTTTAAGCACATAAAATAAGTTGCGAAATTACATTTCAAATTTTTAGGCTTTTCTGTACTATAATATGTACATATAGTACAAACTAGTTGAACCCGCGACTTCGTCTGCGTGGAATGATTTTTGGGTAGCATTTTCATTAATTTAAGCAAATTGTTTTACAAATAAGAAAATACTCGGCAAAAGTAACATTCCTTCAAAATTTCGAGTCTCTGCGCCTTATGGTTCAGGTGATATCGTGATGAGACAATAGTTAACGGCCCTGCAACCCGCCTTGCGGGTAGAATTTCGTAAAATCCGTTCATAGCTGACCTCTACTTCGCAAAAGAAATATTCCTACCAAATTTCAAGGTTCTAGGCCTCATGGTTCCAGAGATATCGTGATGAGTCAATAGATACCTGGATATCTCTTATATATATAGAGAAATCTTTGTCTTTAAGCATTTTAGCTATTGCTGAAAACTGCATTAAAATCCGTTCAATAGACTTCATTTTACACGATGCAAAGATTCGTTGTTTGACGGCCTCGCTGGCGCAGTGTTGCGATTACTCGCTTTGCTAGCAGAGGTCCCGGGTTGCAGAGCGCAAAGAGTCATAACAATTAGGGCGATAAGGGGGTACAGGACGGTCTCATGGACAGCGGCGACACTTTTAGCGGGCGATCCCCCTTGGGATCAAGGGCAATGGAAAGAGGACCTTGAGTCTCCATCTGCGGGTATTGTTACGGTGGAAGCAATCCTACCCCACTTCGAGCAGTGGTTATGTAGGAAGCACGGATCCCTCTCGTTTAGACTGGTGCAGGTACTGACTGGGCACGGATGCTTTGGTAAGTACTTGCACCAGATAGTTGGGCATGAGGACTCACCCGCCTGTCACGAGTGTGGTGCCCCAATGGACACATCTCATCATACTGTGGCAGAATGCCCGGCTTGGGGGCCTCAACGGCACCCTCTAATTTCTCTCGTTGGCGGTGAGCTCTCGCTGATGAGCATAGTCGGCTATATGCTCAGCAGTGAAAGTGGTTGGCGGATGGTATCATCTTTCTGTGAGAATGTCATCTCACAGAAGGAGACATCAGAGAGGGAGAGGGAGGCTGCAGCTGAGGCCACCTCTATCCGTAGGAGGAGGCCGGGAGCCAGGAGACGCGCCTTTGCGAGTCTCCACCTATTCTGAATTGTCGTGATAGACGATGTCCGGAGTCCCAGAGCGTAATGTCCCCACTGAACCTCTGGTACTTCTGTTCAGGACACTGAGGGTCCCGCTGNAAAAAAAAAAAAAAAAAAGAGGTCCCGGGTTCAAGCCCCGATAGGGCGAATTAAGAAAATTGTATTTTCTAATTTGTCTGAGACTGGAGTACTGGGAAGCTTCGCCCGTGGCTGGTTACCACCCTACCAGCAAAGACGTATCTTGAAAAAGATTTCTGTTAGGGTACGATGCTGTGTAGAAACCATAAGGGGTGTGTCGCCTCTTACCAGATTAGCGCGCTTCCATCTTAGACTGTCTCATTACTTACCATCAGGTGAGAGCACAGTCATGCGCAAAACTATCAGCCATAAAAAATATGTATATTTTTATCAATAAAAATCCATATTATAGACGCTACCATACACTCACATGCATACAGCATATACAGCATATACGCGTATTTATCAATCGCTGACAATTACATCACACGTCGTAAGGTTACATTAAAAGAGTTTATATTGTCAAAATCACTAAGGAGTTTACATTAGAAAAGTTTCTATCGTGATTATGTTTGCTTAAATTTTCTGGTATTTCACGCAATTGGGTAAATTTTTTTGCCAGAAGGACCGTCTCCTGACTACAACAATAGAATAGAACAACAAAAGAATTTTCGATATTAGTCCAGTCGTCGACGCGTGATACCGTGACATAGGGACTCATTTTTATTAGTTTACTTAGTTAGTTTATTAAAACAGCATTTTTGGTTATAGTATTTACAAATAGAACCTTAATATTGTTCAAAATTTATATTTTAAAATAATTATGGTCGAATTTCGACCACAGTGCGACCAATAGTTTAAATTATTATAGGAATCAAATTTTAAATGACCACCTGGAAGTGGCTAAAGGAACAAACTTGCGCAGTATTAAAACCTTCAAAGCGCATGCGCGGAAACAATGGCGTCAAACAAATGACAGTTTTTGATTACTGGTCCGCAGAGGTTGTTCGTTATTTTATTTTCACCGCAAAATAAACATACCCGACAAACATTTGCAATCACTTTGCGAAATTGAATTAAAATGTGAAATTTGTACAATGTGCGTACACCAAATAAAATGAAAAACTTGTGTGGGACAATTTGGCAAAATTTAGTTTGGTTAGGTTGTAGTGTTTACATTTTTTTCGGTGACCGTTGTTTATTGTATTAAAATATTAGCTATAGTTCGTGAATTTAGTTTATAAATGCTCGTTGTGTGTATTCCTTAGAAGTAAAGAAATACATTCGCCTGAGGAGCCATTTAACTTCAAAATAGGTAAGTGAATTGTTTGTATTTAGTTGCTATGTACATAATATGATCAATTCGTATAAATGCGATGTATGTAGAAGTCTTACGAAAGTTTATTTGACACTTTAAAACTGGATTTAAATCAGAGATATTTTAAAGAATATTCTTAAATCGCCAAGAATTAATATAAGCTTCTAATGAGTTTATACCAAATTAAGTAAACAGAAGAATTATTATACCAGAGGATATGTTCATATGCTTTAACAAATACTAAGTTCTTTACTTTATTTTAAAGAAGCGTCTTTATGTATAATCTTATTATTAAAATCCTTTTAAGACAATTTTTTCTCAATTGTTACTATTTATTCATTACTTATTACATTTTATTCGATATAGTTTAATAAAATTATATCGCTGGATGGCCGAAAATATGTTTATTGATATTTCTCAGTCGACTATAATAATATTTATTCATAACAAGATAAAATTCTTAACTTTCTATGTTGGACGATGTAAGTAAGAGAGAGATATCTGTTTTATTTACTTCTATAGAATTAATTATGTATCGAAATTAATTATACTTGCGGTGAATCACACTACTATCGATAGCAGAAATCTCAAAAAGTCTCTTTTGTTTCCTTTGACGTTTTTCCATTTCTGACGATTTCTTTAATGCTGAAATAATATAATATTTTTTAGACCCAATATTGAATGAAAGATTACTTAACTATAAATAATATGATAAACTTACTAAAAGAGGCCAACGTATTCCGAAATCAATTTAGAGAAATTGAGTTTATATCCTTTCTAAGACATTTAGGAGTAAAGACAAAAACTAGTTCCTTACTTTTCTAATTTATATACGTGTTGTTTAGAAGCCTGATAAAACTATGAATAATACACTCGTCTCTAGCCCCATCTTACGATTGCTATATACAGAGTATCTTATAAAAGACAACACGTTTTATAGACCATGTAAAAGTTACCACAATATTTTATATACATTGAACGTAACTGCGCAAAATCATGATTTGTAGTACAAATATCTAAAGTATCGGTTTCTAATCTCAGGAAGGCAAATTAAGAAAATTGGTTCTTTAAATGGCTGCTGTGATAGAAAATGATTATGTCATATGACACTATAGATACACATTTACGGCCCAGGTCAAGCAGTAACTTACCTGTATAGAAAAAGAGTACCTTCATTGCTTTTGATTTATAAACACCTTTTGATTTTTGTTTGCACCAATTTGACATCCCTTTTTAATCTAGAATGTTTTAAGGACTTATCCACCGGACACCGATCATCGTAACTTCTCGTTAAAATAAATCACTGATAACTTGCACTTATCACATTATAAAATCCGTTTGCTTTTCGGAGGTTGAACTACTCGGAATGATCTGCGTAACACCAAAACAATTTAGATCATAGCGTGCTTTCAGTGATCGTCTTTCTTTTCCATTTCGAATAAACTTTACAAGATGTACATCTACTAGTCAAGGTACTCCTTATTAACGTCCCACTGCTGGGCACATACCTCTTCACTCCTAAGAGAGCGGTTAAAGCATAGACCCATCGCTATACTTTACACATATTCAAGAATTACTTACCTTACGAAATTTTACTACACCAATAAGAACAATGATGGAATAAAACCAATCGAGCAGGTTTTTTTATAAAGAGAACAGGGCCTGCACAAGATTCGACCCGCGATTTCCCTAAATGAAAATCCACGTATCCAACCATTGGACTATCATGGCTTATTCTAGTTTATTTGAAGACAGATTAATTTACAATATACGGTGAAATAAAAGCACTCTCAGCTACACAAATAGTACGTAAGCTTACATTAGAACTAATTAGTCTGATTCAATGCCATGGCCGCTATTCTGACAATGACGCATGAACAATAGAACCACAAGCTGCTTACACCAGCTTTTTATATAATATGTAGGTCTGTATATATATCTTATATTAGCAGTGCCCCGCGGATTCACTCGCGTATTTACCGATTTCCCTCGCGTAGATACTAAGTCGGACTATAGATTTATTTCATGAACATACAAGTTTTTATTACTTCCTTTCAGATTATTAGATACACTCATTCATA
Source organism: Elymnias hypermnestra (assembly GCA_015832385.1). Taxonomy (NCBI): domain Eukaryota; kingdom Metazoa; phylum Arthropoda; class Insecta; order Lepidoptera; family Nymphalidae; genus Elymnias; species Elymnias hypermnestra. Next base: position 2,455,327 of record JACTOM010000012.1, read on the forward strand.
ATCTAAATCTATATATAAATTTTATTTTACAACGTATATATAACATCATTTACGTAGTAGTCAATTTAAAAATGCTGCAGGTATTGAAAGAATTTTAAAATCGGTCCCGTAATTTATAGCTTGATTATTGCAAATTGTTAAAAAAGTAACAATAATCCAAATTGCATACCTTTCGCCTATATAATGTTAGACATTTATTTGTAATACTTTATTGTCTCAGAAGTTCCCGATACACAACATTTGACACTCGGGACTCCAACTCGGGATACTTTATCCTCTTCAGATTGAGATTTTTAAATTCGTTATATCTTTTGAATGGAATGTCCGATTTTAATAATTTAAAAAGTATTTTACAGGTTTTGATATCATCGTCGTTGTCGTCGCTTCAACCGATGGACGTCCACTGCTGGACATAGGTCTCACGAAATGATACCCAAAAGGCCCGATCTTGCGCCGCCTGGCTCCAGCGGCTACCGGCGACCCTCTTTATGTCATCGGTCCACCTTATGGGGGGTCTACCTACACTGCGCCGCCCGGTGCGGGGTCGCCACTCCAGCACCTTCGGGCCCCAACGTCCATCGGTCCGTCGGACTATGTGGCCCGCCCATTGCCACTTCAGGTTCGCGATTCGTAAGGCTATGTCGGTGACTTTAGTTCTGCTACGGATCTCCTCATTTCTGATTTGATCACGTAGAGAAACTCCAAGCATAGCCCTTTCCATCGCACGCTGAGTGACTCTGAACTTTCGTATAAGGCCCATAGTCAGCGACCACGTTTCGGAGCCGTAGGTCATCACTGGCAACACGCACTGTTCGAAGAGCTTTGTCTTCAGGCACTGAGGGATATTGGACGAAAAGAGATGCCGTAATTTCCCGAACGCTGCCCAACCGAGTTGGATTCGGCGGCTAACCTCTTTGTCGAAATTGGACCTACCTAGCTGGACTATGTGTCCCAGGTATGAGTATTCGTCAACAATTTCGAGAGCTGAGTTCTCAACGATGACTGGGTGGAGCGGAACATGGATATTGGACATAACTTTCGTCTTATCCATGTTCATTTTTAGGCCCACCTGTCGAGAAGCTCTGCTGAGGTCATCGAGCATTGCATTGAGATCTTCCAGAGTCTCTGCCATAATGACCACGTCGTCGGCAAACCGTAGATGAGTGATGTACTCGCCGTTGATGTTGATGCCCAGTCCGTTCCACTCCATAAGCTTAAACAGGTCCTCCAACGCCGCAGTAAAGAGCTTCGGGGAGATAACATCTCCCTGTCGCACTCCACGCTGCAGTTGGATAGACTCTGTGCTTTGGTCCTGTATACGGACTGACATAGTGGCGTTTTCGTACAAACACTTCAACACGTGTATGTACCGGTGGTCAATTCGGCATCTCTGCAAAGATCTCAACACGGCCCATGTTTCCACCGAATCGAAGGCTTTCTCATAGTCCACGAACGCCAAGCAAAGTGGCCGATTATACTCCTCGGTCTTCTGTATAATCTGCCGCAGCGTAAAGATATGGTCTATGGTACTAAAGCCTTTTCGGAATCCGGCTTGTTCGGGAGGCTGGAAGTCGTCGAACTTGCGGGCGAGACGATTCGTATTGACCCTCGAGAACAATTTGTAGGTTTTGATATAACGGTCTTTAATATAATAAGGACTAAAACAGAGGTCTGAATAATATGGTTTGATTATTGGCAGCAAATTTTATTAACTTTTAAAATTAAAAAAATAGTTATAGTGGCATAACTACAGTAGTATACTGGTACTGGTACTGGTATTCCGGACTTTTTGTAGACATTAATACGTTCTATAATATTGCAAATATTTTTTTTGTTCTATCATCATTAGTTTCCTCAGCGCACGCGATGGCAGATTTTCTGTGACTACTTTTTTCACAACTTAGGTTATGTTTATGCATTTTTATTGAGGATCCCTATTTTTTTGAAAATGTAATATAACCTATGTCGATCAGTGAAAATGCAGTTTTCTAATGTTGAAAAAAAATTTTGAAATCGAATCCAATAGTTTTTGTGTGATTGCAAACATAAGTATAAATATATGCATACAAAATTTTATAACATTAGTTTAGATAATGTAGATGTTATTTTTTATATTAGCTATTCGAAAATTTGTTGTACGTCCATAAAAATGTTGACTTTTTCACGAAAAAAAGGGAATGCAATGAACATTTAACTTAAGAAATAAAAATAAAATTGCTGTAAATTATAGTAGGCTACATAAAATTGACGATTCATTCAAGGCGTAACTGTATACGTTTCTGTAACAAACTCCCAGAAACGCTGACAAAGGTGTTTCTTAATAAATTTAAATCTTTTATTAAAAGAAAGCTAGCTAATTGAGACATCATTCTATAATTTGAAGGAATATTTAGAAGACAAAAAAGCGTGGGAATGAATATCTTGATATAGCATAAATTTAAAATATATATTGTGATGATGATGACAAAAAAGGAAAGGTACGCCCGACTGTTTTATTGTGGGCCCTTCTCAGATCAAAGCGCGAAGGAACTTAAGATTGTAAGTAGTACTTTAATGTTATCATCAGTTGGTTATTTAAATAAAATATGGAAAAAGCGATATTTGACGGTTGAGAAGTGCTGTATAGGCTTAGTTGAATAAAGATACTTTGACTTTTACTATATAAGGTTAGGTTAGATAGTATCTAATATTTATCTAACCTAACCTAACCTATACTTGTTAGATATTGGTTTTGCGTCTGTCGTTAGGAGATCCCTAGTGTTTCGGGTTTCATAAATTGTATTATTTTTGTAGAGAGTTGATTCTTGAACACCCATACTGTATTTTTTTAAGTACAAAATGAAGATGTAGTTTGTTGATTAGATCGATAGAGAGATATGTAAGCTCAGGAACTTTTCGATTGCCTTTATTATTCGAGTTAAATATATTAGATGATTACGGCCATGGCTACCCGATAAAAGATAATGGATGAAATATTTATGAAATTTATCCTCTACCGTCTTGGTGTTGGCTTAGAGTTTACGTATGAAAAAATCTAAAAATTGAGACGTTATATTAGGTTTTATATTTGGGATATTGCCAGTATATAGGTATTGAACTATATATTGGGAATATCCTATACCTCTATACTGTGTATATTGATACACCAACACTATAGAGACGTACACTCCTGATTTTTCTCTAACTGTACGATAACATTATACTGAAGATAAGGCATTAGCCTGCACAGCTAGTATGATATAGAAATAAAAATAGATATGATCAACTTTATAAGTTTAAAACTATTAGGTACTATACAAATTGTAATGGGTAAAGGTACTTATAAAAGTTTGCATTAAAATAAAGTACTATTATATCTATCTGGTTTATGATAGGTTTTATATGTTTTTTACTCTATTTGACAAAAATATATTACCCCTTAGTGGCACAAGACCTGAATATTACATAACCCTATAACCTCCTCATTATAATGTACATCGCATTCTTCGCATTCACAAAATACCGCGACAGAAATCCCCCACAGAAATTGTTACATAAATGATATCTAGACAGACAGAAAGATAAATTATCCCAGACGGTATCCATTTTTAGGCGGCTTTTGATGCCCAAAATATAATATTTGGTTTATCTTTAAGTATTCTTATCTTTGGATTAGCTTTCATTCATTTAACCACATTTCAATTAATCAAAGTAGTTTATATTCTGTAAAAAAAAATATCTTTATTTTAAAATAAAAACAAAAGTTGCTATACTGTAGCATATAGCTATTTATAATTTTGTTACGCCTATATTTTTTACGAAAATGCAATGTGTTTTAAAATTTTCTCCCTAAACAATTCAGTAGGCGCGAAAACTATCTTGTTTGCCTTTAAATGTAAAATAATATTCAACTGTTAATAATATTTTGCTATGTACCAAATAAAATAAAAACAATAATTTTCTATGTCCTTATCGCAAATATTGTGTTAATGCCCAGAATGTGAATGCAATTTTTTTTAACATTACGAATACTAACATGTTTGCTTCTTGGAGAATAAGGCAAAATCTGTTGATTTATGTCTAATCCCACGAGCATAGAGTTTAATATGGTATAAAGTGATTCACGTCACTCCTATATTTTAGCAGAAGCAATAAACTTTGTCTTGTTGACAATTCTATAATATTTAAATCATTATTTTCTGAACTAACCTTTTGGAGCTTCCGTTATCGCGTTTATATATTGATTCATTGAAATACATATAGGTATGTAGCTTTGATGATTTTGCTGGCGCAAGTACTCGCTTCCTTAGCGGTGGTAGCAGTGGTTGGGGGTTCGAGTACCGACTGGAAGGATCATAAAAATGCATTTTCTTACTTCTCTAAATCTGGACTGGAGGAGGGCTTCGACTGTTGTTACCACTCGAACAACAGCACTGTATACATACACACACACACCTATTACCAAATAATCGTGATTCAATCTAACACTGAATTAGCTTTTACCATCAGGTCACAACATAGTCAACCGTTAACCTATCAGCAATAAAAAATCTACATGAAAACAACATTTTTCGGTTCAATCAGCTTAATTAAAAACTGCAGTCAATTTTACAGTCCATGTACTCCTTTTTAATAGTACAGACCCGAATGTCAGGATATTGTGCCCTAAACGTCTTATTTTCGCAGAGTATTGCAACAACAAGCCATAAATAACGCCAGGACCTCCTTCAAAGGTTTTTGCATGCGGGACGGGCAAGCTGCGAGCCGGCGTTTTGTTCGGTTTTTTAATTACAAATTATGAATTCCGCTCACGAATCAACTATAAAGCCATCATAAAATACCATAAAAGCTTTTCCTACGAGCGACAGGCGTAAAAAATTGAAAAATCGTTCCTCCTCGTTAAATCGTTTTAACGTTAGTGTTTTTTATTCGAAAAAGTTACATTTACTTATTTCTTTTTTTATAATTTTCGTCGCAGATTCGCCAACGTTAAATTACCTATGTTTGTGGCGGGGATATTTTTTTACTGTTATGCTATTGTTGATAAATTAGCACCACATAATATATAGAGACATGGTGACGGTTACCTCTTGCAAAAATGAAGATTGTCACATTTGAACCAACTGGCATCGTCCATTTAAACGATTTATATATATAACTGCTTCGTTAGTCTACCAGACAACTTGTCCAAGTTCCTGATCTGGCCAATTCAATGTTAATATGTTTCCACTAATCTTTAAAACGGCTGGACCGATATCAATAGTATTTTTATTTCAGGTAGCAGTTATTATAGAGTAATTTTATTTTAGAAAAAGGATTCCTAGCTTTTCCTATTATATACATACTTACAGATGCTTAAGGGCTGCAGAGATGTAAATCTCTTGACTATATCAGTTTTAGCATATGTTATTGTATTTTAAAATTACGTGTGCAATAAAGGTTACTTATCATTTTATCTATATACACATTATTATTTATATAGGCGTTTTTACTGCACATTGAGTACATTCTATAATCATATATGTGGCATGTTTTATGGCGTATATGAAAGCGCTGTGTGAAATAGGATCATAATGTTTGATCGTATCCCAGATCCTGACAGAGCCGCGGTACGTCGGATGGTCATTTCTCTCTTATTTGCTTTTCATTTGCATGGCTGATGAAAATGTTACTAGCCGTGTCATAAACTCGCGCAACATCCGACATACGTATTTTATTGAAATATTTATATTTCAAGTCGTGTTTTTCTCTTCTCGTTACACAAGAAACTGTGGGCTCATATTTGTAAAATTGTGAGTTTTATATATTTCATTTATATTTATATAAAATAAATGCGTATATTGTGTAGACATTTATTTTAAAATAATTTTCAGTATTTTATAAATTACATCATGATGTAACGAAGAATTATGCAACACGTGTGTATATTGTCTTCCGTTAAGAAGTGCAGACTTTCGGCGGAAGGCGATAGCTGCCGACGGGAGGCGTTCGTGTAGATATGTTCGCGGCATTTTGACGAATAAAGAAGAGGGGCAGTGGGTAGTTAAAAGGGATACATAGCCAGACAGGGGCTTGTCTATTATTATCTGCTAAAGTGTTAACTAGTGTAATACTGTAATAGTAAAATAAAATTAATATTAATTCTTCGAGTGTTTAAATTGTCTTCTTTGTAACAATATTTTAAACACTCATCGATTTAATATTAATTTTTATTTTACTATCACAATATTACACTAGTTAACACTTACGCAGATAACAATAGACAAAGCCCCGTCTGGCTACGTATCTCTTTTCAACTACCCACTGCCACTCTTCTTTCTTCGCCAAAGGTTGCGGACATGTCCACACGAGCGCCTCTCGTCGGTAGCCGTCGCCTTTAGCCGGAAGTTTACGCCTCTCAACGTAAGACAATAAACTTCACGTGTTACAATGGTTTTTCGAAAACCGCTTTAAAAGTTTTAAAATATTTCAACAAAAAACAAAATAAAAATTCATAAAATTCAATATGTTAACATGAATGATAAACTCAAAAATGTAATAAATTCTTAGTATATTAATAATAGTTATAATGAAGTTTATACATTGATACAGAATAATAAAGTTCTAGATATTGCTAGACACTGGAGATATTAATTATTCCTTTTAAGGTTTGAAGCTTAAATCCATTTCAAATCTAGATAAATCATAAAATTATTGAACCCGATCCATCTGTTTGCACCATTACAACAAGATGAATGACGTCCTTGTGTATATAGTTAGTATCTTCCTAAGTTTGTCATTTTGTGGAATTGAAAGTATTATTCATCATCTATAGTTTTCCTATTTACATACACATAGTTTAATAGCTTTAAAATCCAGAAGGAAAGAGCAATTGCAATGAACGGCACGCCTACAAGTTTGAGATTACAAACTAACAGTTAAATGCGGTCGAAATACATGGAATCGCACATATTACTCGTAAGAAAGTCAAACATTCAACTTGTCAGAACTTTCAAGAGTTAAACAATTCGTGACAGACATGTAATTTTTCAATGTTGGCGGTTTAGTACAAAACGATTATGTAGTTTAGAACTAAGCAATATAACTAAATATTGTTTTAGTCCATGTAAATGTATTAAAATATTATAAAATGGTATTAAATTATTCTATATAAAACAGAAATAGTCTTGTATAAACACGTGTCATAAAGTAGAATTGGACGGCCTCGTTGGCGCTGTGGTGTGAGTACTCGCTTTCCTGCGGGAGTCCACGCGTTCGATCCCCGGTAGGGCGAATTTAGAAAATTGCATTTTCTAATTTATCTGAGTGTGGACTGGTGGGAGGCTTAAAGCAATGTGATTTATGTTCATTACGATGATGTGTAGAAACCATAAGAGGTATTGCATCTTAACAGATTAACGCGTTTCCATTTAGATTGTATATCACTTACCATCAGGTGTGGCCCTAACCTGTCAGCAATAAATAAATTAGATATTGTGCTGTATTTAAGAAGGAAGATATTTATCCAAAACATCCAATAATAATATTTTTTATTAATTAGGGTGGTAAAAATACAAAAATTATTTTACCTATGTCGATTATAAACGTTGAAATCACTCCAGGGATGTGTTTCGTTGACAAGCCAACAATGCGAGGATGCTTTATTTCACTAAATTCACTCACTCGTAATGAGATCTTCAAAATTATTGACGACCGACTTGAAATTTCGCAGAGTAACTGCTTTCACAACGTTGGTGACCTCTTAGTTTCTTGTATTCTTCATATTCCCACTGGATCGAGAACGTCACATAGCAATACAAAAATTTAACATTAATTTTATATAAGTAATTTCTTCTAGACAGTTTATTGCTACTGGTTTAAACAGCCCCCTTTACATTAAAAGGTAATGGATAATTTAATTCCTTGCTTTATTAATTCATCAGCTTTGTCTCTCTAATCTCGGGATAAATATTGCATTAAGCTGTTCAAGAGATATTTACTTAACATGGAATAATTAGTTTTGGTTATAGTCTCATACATTTTGATCTCATAATGTATTCACTACTGCCGTATACATAAGTGATGAAGGCAATGAACTTGTATCCCGGTTTATTATTGAGTAAGGCTTTTGAAGACACAATGACTCCTCTTTTTCATTTGGCAAAAATTGTTTATTTTATCCCTTGACGAATGGTATATCGTATTTTTTGTCACATGCATAATCACATATTTATTTAAGAAGCAGATTCGAGAATACACATACAATGTGTTTTTTCACAGGAAAATATATTTCTTCTGTCAAAAACTAATACTCAAAATGGCAAAAATGACGCCGAATATTACAAAATATCAGTGTGTAAACAGTTGATTTAAGAATTTGGTTAATTTTGAAATGACTCTTCACTGAAATCAGCTGTTTTAAATTGTGTCACTAATCTTTCAAATAATTTAGTATGGAGCCGTGGGACCTCAAAAATGTCCGTTTGATACAGCTCTCCTTAAAAATCATCTTTGTTGAATTGCGTCACTAATGCTGAAAAGATTTTACATTAGTCTATGTTCTCTTGTTTTGCAAACTAATATTTAGATCAACAAAAATGACACTTTGGCACCACAAAATGTCTTTAATTTTTAGCAAAAATTAGTATTTGAGAATTTCGCCATTTTGCATCCAAAGCAGCGAAGTTTTTCTACGTAAACATTTGTCAAGTACATAAATAAAGGTAAATTGACGCTGAAACCTCTTTATATCAGTTTCTAATATAATTAAAACTCCGTTCAAATTTAAACAAAGCGAATGAGTAAAGTTTCTGAGAATGCTCTTACAATCATATTGTATCCAGCTCGACGTAAAGCGGAAGCTCGTAATATACTTTGTTGCTTCATACTTGTATAATCAAATATTTTAATATAACAAAGAATGTAGAGTCAACTTATTTCGTACACTGTATGTTTACGGTTGAAGTATTACTCAAAGGGATTTTTAAAATTCAGAAGCTTATACTGTTATAATAAAGTATGGGCTAATAAAGGATATCTTGCTTCTGGTATATGTAACGTCTATTTTATCTTGGATCATATTCGAAATTCCAATTAGATGCATGTAGATTTGTAACAATAAGTTTATCTGAATGTTGCTCAAGTTTAATCTCTTCATACCTTGGAACGTACTCACAAAGATTTTTAGAGGCAAGAAATGTTCTTCTATCTAATTTTTTATACCTACTTATGTAATTAGTTATAAAAAGTTATTTTTATATAATTGATGTGAAATATATTTCAAATATTTACCAAGGTATGTCTTATAATGTTCGACTTGAAAAAGAAAGGAGAAAGAAAAATCGTTTATTCGAAAGTGGTGTAACAAACAGCATTTTTATATATAGCATTACTATCTGTAACACCACCTTGAATGGGTTTACAGCTCAGCATATAGTCATGTTGTCGAACACACGACGCTGATTTTCAGCTGAGACCCCGGTGACGCCACAGCATATTAGGTAATTAGGTTATAAAAGGTAAGGTAAGTAGCAGCCCATTATCGTTCCACTGCTGGGCATGGGCCTTTTTACTAGTATGAGAGAGGGTATAGATCCACCACGGTGCTCCATTACGGATTAGCAGGCATAGTACACAAGTGGACTCTTTATTCCTTCTCTCTCATAGTCAGATGTGACGGGATTTCAACACGACCGGAGAGAGATCAGGCGCAGGGCCGACGGCTTAACGTGCTCTCCGAGACACGGGGGTAGATCACACCACCAACTTCCCAACTTCGCGCAAATATTGAGAAAATCTTAATAGAAAGCTCAATGTTGTATATAGCCTTAAATTTTCACAATCACATAATGTTAACATACGGTGATTTTCAGGTGAAACAGCCCTTGAATACTGACTATTGAAAGACTTCCGCGTAAATAAATACAACCATGTGTAAAAATTTCCAAACTATCGCTAAATAACTTTAGGTGTTAGCGTCGGCGTCAATAGCGTATTTCCCGATCTTATAAAAATATCGGACAGGCTCTTATTTATCGGATCGAATAGTTAATCACCACTCCTGAATTCGCCTGAACAAACTAACAATTATATTGCAATAGGTCCAATCGTCTCACACACACACACTTACAGAAGAATTCTTCTGTATATTCTTATATAGGTAATTACCTATATAAAGATTATCACGAAGAGAAGTTGATATAATTGTCTGACATATAAAGCGCACGAAATCACCCATGAAATAAAATATGAACCACTTTATTACAAATGGTATCGTTTAATCCCGCATTTATTTAAAGTGAACAGTGGAAACAAAAACCGAAAAACCGCAAGTAATCATTGAAAACCCAATAATTGAATCGGCCGAATAAAATATTTAGGGCCGCCGTGTCAGTGCATCCGATTGGCTTGCCCAATATGAATATAAATCGAAATTTAATACCGCGGAAATAGCGATTAAAAATTTAAAATCCTTGCGATTTAAGTGCTGAAATTATTGGCAGTTACCAAAGTGAGAAGCGTTTAAAAATATTTACTTGTTCACACGTTGCGTCTCTATATTCGTTTATTATTTATTCAATTATACACCTTATTGCACCTTAGAAGTAAGTCATTATAATAAACCTAAAAGAAGAAAAAATACAACTGGTGGTCTTACCGCGGAACGGCGATTTTTTCTGCATAACCTAGAGTTCAGTAAAGCTGTAAGGAGTGAAGAAACAAGGTAGGCAATAACATAATAATAAACCTGATTAAAATATACACACATAAACTTTTGAAATATGTGAATATTAATAATCGTCTCCTGACCGAATTTCAGTCACGGTAGCCAACCTCATGGGGAGATTAATCTTTGCTCAGGAGATACGTCAGCACTCACGTGTATGGGTGAACAGAAATGCACTCTCTATACCTTCACTGTAATTTTTTTTGACGCTGGGAAATCCTCTTGCATACCTGGAATACTCGGGAGGATGTTCCAGGTTATGCCGGCTAAAACCCAGCGGTGCTCCGACATCACTCGGAGACGGGGTCTCGAGGACGCAATTGACAGACATTTGCAAATCCTTTCACTCTCATAGTTCATGTAAGAATATACATATAATGTTTATCAATTCTTAACTAAATTTGTTCCGTACTGGTTATATCTTATTTCTTCGAAATTATGGCACTTTAATACATTTCATGACATTGTTTCTTTAAAACGAAATCAATTTCTCTCTCTATTAGCACTTAATAATTCATTAAGTACAAAGTAACCTTGAAGAAAGGCCAGTGTGCGCTTTTATTAGAAGTTGAAAAAATATCTATTGCTGCTATATTTTTGTAAATACTTATCGATTTATTTCATTAATCTTAGATGCAAAGTGATATACACAATAAAACATTTAAATGTAGTCCTATGTATATATAGTTTTATATATTTCTTCCTTTGAATATAATTTTATGTATAAAGGGCGTCCATTATCATTACTTTCTTATCACAAGTTCGTTAAGGTAAGCGTTTTATGGCCTTTTACAAGGCGCTATTTTTAAAGGTTTAACTGATAAGCAACCTAATAGATATTTTACTGACTTCCTTTTTGTCCAGGGTCCAAGTTTTGGTGAATGTTACAAGGAGTTATTTAATAAATAAAGGGGGACGCTTAGCTGTGTTACGTTAGATAACGTGGAAACTTAATTATGAATCCTTTGTGATCACCAAAAAGTTTATTGCACTTTCGTAGATTTAGAAAAGGCCTATGATCGAGTGGTGAGAAATGAGCTGTGGTCAACGTTATCTATGTATGGGGTGAGCGGTTGTCTGATTCAAGCATTGAAGTCTCTCCATGAGGGTTCTAGTGCTTGAGTCAGAATAAACGGGGTGGTTTCCTGTCGAAAGAGGTGTTCGACAGGGATGTGTTGCGTCGCCATGGCTGTTCAACCTATTCATAGATAACTGTTTGACAGATTTAAAAGAAAGTATGTATGGGTTAAGAATGAATAAATTACTCATCAAATGTTTACTCTACGCCGATGGTCAAGTAATACTTGCGTCATCCGCTAATGAGCTACAGGAGATGGTAAATATTATGAATAAAGCTTTGAAAGGGAAAGTAATGAAAGTGAATGCAAACCAAACGAAAGTCATGCTTTTTGAAGGAGATGAATCTATGATGAATGGCAATATTTTGTTTGATGGGGAAGAAGTGGAAGAGGTGAAAGAATTTGTATACTTGGAATACTAAATTTACAAAAGATGGAACATGTGAAAGTGATATTGAAAAGAGAGTGAATGCAGGGAATATGGTAAATGGTGCTCTGCATGCTTTTATGAATAGCCAGATGGTGTCTCAAAGGGCTAGACTGGCAGTGCATGCTGGAGTGTTGGTGCCAACACTTATGTATGGTAGTGAAAGTTGGGTATGGCAGAAGAATCACAAAAGTAAAATAAATGCGGTAGAGATGAGAGCGTTGAGAAGCATGAGTGGATTAAAACTGAGTGACAGAGTAAGAAATAGTGTGATAAGAGAACGTTGTGGTATAAAAGAAGACGTAGTGACTAAAATTGAGAAAGGTATGCTTAGATGGTTAGGACATGTAGAGAGAATGAATGAAAGGAGACTCACAAAAAGGATTTATGAGTCAAGAGTGAATGCGAAAGTTGGAAGGAGAAGATCAAGGCGAACGTTCCTGGATCAAATCCAGGACATTTTAATTAAGGGCCAAGTCAAGAGTACTGTAAACCGACGAACTTGTATGAAAGGTTTAATGAGAATGAAAGAACCAAAGGAGATATGCAAGGATCGTGGCAAGTGGAAGGATGTTGTCTCTGCCTACCCCTATGGGAATGAGGCGTGATGCTATATATGTTGTGATCACCAAGGTTCACTAATATTTAAACTAGAGCCCGAATCTTTAGTACCTCTTTGGTCGCCGTTGCTTGAAACGATGGATGTCCATTGCTTAACATTCGGTGCGAAATTACTCTTCCAGCATCATCGGACCGAAACGTCTATCGATTCGTCGGACCATGTGTCACGCCCATTGCCACCCCAGCTGCGCAATTCCTAGGGCTATCTCGATACATTTTTGAATGAGACCCATAGTCTTCGACGATATCGATCGACGATAAGACTTCGATCTTTAGGCACTGAGGGATATTGGACGAAAAGATCTTCAGTAGCTTTCTGAACGTTGCTAACCGACTTGGATTTGGCAGTTAATCTCCTTCTCGCAATTTGACCTTCCTAGCTGAACTTTATGTCCCAGGTATACTCGTCACCAATTGCTCAATTCTCAACGACGACTGGCGGAGCGGAAGATGAATATTGAACATATTTTGCGTTTTATCCATGTGAATCCTTAAACCCACCTGTTCAATAGCTGTGCTAAGGTTATCGAGCATTGCATTGAGATGCTCCAAAGACTCTGAGACCTGTAAAGTATTAAAAATCTTTCCGATTACATTGCCATATCTGATATTAAAGCAATTCATTTACTTAGCTGATGCCTCAAAATGAATTATGGCGCTTCATTAGGCTAAAGTGGCGTCTTTATCGTGGTTGAAGAAATCCTATTTGTTCCTGTAAAATGCTCTCCTGTACTTCATATATTATTACAGCAAGTTATATTGTTTTTTGTTGAATAGGCAGTCAGGTTTCTTTTTTGAAGCAAGAACTTCTTTAAGTGCATTGTGCACTGTATTTTGTCAGTATTGGATGAGACTGAGAAGTCACGTTCGGCTAAACAACGTTCATAAGAGTAAAATAGGCTCTCGTCGATTAAGGAATTGCGAGATTTATAGTTAACGTGTAACTATTATATTTTAATTCATTATTTAATATAACAATACAGATTATATATTATTGACACTCATTTATACACAATTATAGTTATATATATGTTGTAAGTGTACCTTTTGGAACTAGATATTTTGTATTTTATATTATTAATCACATCATTATGTAGTTTTCACATCGGTCGCGTGGTCTTCGATACACATTTTTTTACTTTAGCTTTTTATTACATATTATTTATCAGACAAATAATCCAAGCTCTGCTCATTTGTCTGAAATTGTGATTCAGCTGGGAAGGAAAATACTGTGACACAGGAGGCATACCCTAATTTATCGTGATTTGGAAAATTGATCGTGTTCATTTATATAGGGAACTGGCCTTCATATAAATTACTAGGTATATAAAACTTTTTTGCAGAATGATTTGAAGTGAACTTTCCAACTTTAATTTAGTTACTGTTCCCCGCAGTGCCATTTGGGTAGTTCCCGATCCCGTGCGAATATGGGGAACTGCGTATTTTGTGAATTCGGTGTTTCTAGTTTTAAGGTTAAATCAATTACGAATAGGTTTGAACATTAGCGAGTGTGTGAGTTTACCGGCCTTAGACCATCTTTGTATTTGGCTTTCGTAATGAAAATGAATTGCTTGCAGCAGTAAGATCGGCTTTGAATGCGAGTGACATTAATTATATAGTCCTACGCTTTGCAATTGGCCACAAGGTATCAAATAGAGGAAGCCGGGGCATTTCAACACATTGAAAGTCATGTTTTGATAATAATACATAGTTGAAAATAAATTGTATCTCTATTTTGTTATTTCTCTATAAATAACTAACTTTAAAAGAATAAAGGTTTTTAAATTCCTACGTATCTGTACAATGAAGTGTTCTTTCCATAGAATATTCGTATTTATGGCTGGTTTTCTAATGAACTTAAAATTATCGTAATATAGGTATATCAGTTATAAGACGATCAAGCTCGTGCAAACAATTGTCACAATCCCCACGTACTGCTTACAAAAGGCGTACGGTACCAGCGTTAGGCGAGTACTTAATTGCTTCATTACATATTCGTGGTTCCCATCCGCACGTTGAAGCTACGTCAATTTATCCCACTAATTGCATACGATATTGACGTACGAGTTAAAACTCGTGCACATTTTGGGAGATCTTGACAGCGTCGCATAACAAAATATATATTTACAGAATAAATGTGTTCGTATATCTTCATACATGGATGTGGTTTCATAATCAAATCAAATCAAAATATCTTTATTCAGGCATATTACAGCACTTTTGAATCGTCAAATATTTTTTTTTCTTTTCCACACTCTAAATCTAATTGTAAGTTTGATGATAGTACTTAAGAACGACTTAAAATCTAAAGTTACGAGGGTTCCTTCGCGCCCTGATCCGTAAGAACACACAACAAACTCAGTCGGGTATTTTGTTTTTTTTTGTTACCATTACAATATCATATTAGTTTAATATATTTCAATTCAAATTAGAGCAGTTCGTCCACTCCCACGCGTTTCTATCGTCCAAGTAATTTTGCAACTTATAATATGATTTTTCTATCAACTTTCTTTTAAGAAAGACTTAATTTATTAATTGACATCTCTAAAACGTCTATTGGGAGTTTATTACAGAAACGTATACTACTACTTAAATGAGTTGTTAATTTTATGCAGCCTACTAGAATTCATAGCAAACTT
This sequence comes from Elymnias hypermnestra, assembly GCA_015832385.1. Lineage (NCBI taxonomy): Eukaryota > Metazoa > Arthropoda > Insecta > Lepidoptera > Nymphalidae > Elymnias > Elymnias hypermnestra. The sequence continues at coordinate 2,470,777 of JACTOM010000012.1, forward strand.
GTTTTTGTTTCTTAAGGTATATGAAGTACATTCACTCTTTTTATTAAAAGAGTCGATGTTTTATGTACGTACAACAAGTTTTTTAATATGTATACGCAGTGAATTTATCTTTTATGTAGCTTTGGAAGTTAATATGCCTATACATATGTATTGCAATGTTCTTTATATAACCACATTACTCGACCCTCACAAACTCTCCTTCCATTCCTATTTCCTTTACCCTAAGGTTGCCTGGAAAAAATGGCTAGTTATTTTGAAGTCGTATCGTATAAATTTTGAAGTCGTACTGTAATTAAATTTTGTGCTGTACCAATACAGTATATATTTATATTCTTCACTATCAATTTTTTCATGGATTATTCAAACCTTTTCAATTGAATTTATAACCTTACGATTTGACGTTTTGACACATTATTTTCTGAATTCGTTAAGATGGGCTATCTGGATTTAATCTTTGTTATTTTTTTAAAAGAGAGTATGTAAAGTTTACTTCCACTACACTGTAATAATGCATATTTTAAAGAACATATATATATATATACAGATATTCCCAAGTTTATATAGGTTTAAATTTGATAGGGTAAGTTTTTGATCAAGTAATATATAATTACTACACAGTCAAGCATTATTATGGTACTGAAATATAATATGCATTTAAATATAAAGCTTCATTTTATCCAGTCCAGAAGATACTTCTGTGGCGTCTGCTGACATGACAAAAAGGGATGTTTTTGCTTATTTTTTAAAAATGGTGCCATAATTCAGTTTGTTATGCATATTTATAAAAACTATGATGTGCGCCAGCCATTACGATTAAATATGTGAGACAACGCTTATTGCAATTCCCGGGAATTCGATTTAATATGAAGACTACGTCTTATTGAAATCACGATAATAGTTCATATTTGATTATAACCACTATATAACATGATAGAATAAATAATTTAAGATGGATAGTGGAATAATCGACGGATTCATTAAAACAAAGTTAATTTCTGCTTGGCTATGAAAGCCGAGGTTCTCTTTAATTTAGAACTCCTTGATGTTATAAAATTTAGTCGTGGTGGAATAAACGGAGACCATGTTAAGGGATATCTTTTGCGGTTGGAACAAGTCCACCCTAGGGCGTTGTCGAAATAAATTTACACTGTTATGCGATAAATACTTAAGCTTTATTTATCCTGATCCTATTCGCTGCTGTTTAAAACTAAAATTTAGGGGACCAAGGAAAACCAAGAAATTTAACTTCACAATTTCCTGTTGGTTATTGTATCATTTTGTTATAAAGTATTTCACGTTTTGCCTTGTTTAGATAAAGGGATTGCTTTATAAATAAATAAGTTTTAGTTTTTGAATTAACTAATTTCAATGACGATTTTTTTTATAGTTTTGGTTTATGTTATGGTTATGGTTAAAGTAGCGTTTTTCATAAAAGTCATTCTCTAACCTCTCACAACTATTTACCTGAGTCTTACTCAGTCTATCAATTAATTTTTTTCTTTATAGTTTACATAAAACTTGTGAATTAATATTTTAACAAAATATTATTTCACAAGTTCTCACATATTTATTTCCACGTTAATTATGGAAGAAATGTCTTTCTATTTATTTCTGCTTTATCTGTGGAAACTTGCATATTCGGTCTGATACTAATACGAATGCGGTGTTAATACAAATTTATACTGTAAGCTCAAATGGGTCAGGCAGATCGTTAATAAACGAATCTATTTAAGGATTTGGAAGTACTAGTCGCCTTTAAAAATGTATTTCCATTTATCGTCCGTCTACTTCATTTAATTGCCTCTAATACAATTATTTCAGGCAATTTTTGGGAAAGTTTTGTATATAAAAGTTCCTTCTATTACTTTACGATCTATATAGAAAGTAGTGCTGTTTTTCGGGTTAACTAATTAATCACAGAATAATGTAAATTACCTTCTGACACTGATTATGCTTTGTTTTCATATTATCATTTATAGACTCATTTTAAATTATAAATGTAAATCGATGCATATAATAAATTCATGCCGCTTTGAATCATTATTTAAATGTCGCTTGACGGCATTTTTTAATAGTCTAAAATTATAATGTACTGTAGTCTATAATATAGAATAATAGCATTGCTTTAGAATTTCTCGTACTTGGTTGTTACATAAAATGTTTAAAACTAACTAAAAAAAAAACAAGATTTCATAACAAAAAGGTTTTGATTACGTTAATGTTACAATTAAGCTGGCAGCTATCTGAAAAGCGGTACAGGGTTAAGTGACATTTAAAAATCCTATCGTTCCGGAAACGGAAATAGCATAACTATATTGGAGTTTGTACTGACCTGAATTAGATTTGACTTATTGGAACGTCAAATAAGTTGGCGATAAATCCGTTGCACATTATTTGTGTCCATTGGGATTTAATGTTTTATTTAGGAATATTTTTTTGGTTTTTTATAGAAACGTTTACATATCTTGCTATGAATATTTGTATCAATAAGTAAAACAATATATATAGAGATATAGATAATATATATGAATATAGATAAATGGCTTTCAAAGTTTTAACACGTTCACTGCGGAACAGGCCTGCCGCGGTATTACATTATTACGCGGTTGGTGCGGACGAAGAAAACTGTGTTTCTCTCTCTTGTGCAGAACGATTATCTCAGCTGTTTTAAAGAATTCGACAGAGATAAATATATATTTCAGATTGTGGCTAAAATTGTAGCTATTTTCTTTAAAAACATTATGGTAGGCCTTTTTCGGTCTACCATATACTGAATGTTAAAAATATGCATTTAATGCGGCGATAGGTCTCTTTCGGCATGCCGTCCTAACAGGCTACCAGGGGCCTCCCGCTGCACAGAGCGCGCGCACCATAATTTAGTGCAAGTTGATCTGACGTTTTATTCGATAGCACCAATTACTCGAAAATTGAATTGGGATGAGTGCTAAACTGAAGTGGAAAATTATGAGACTGTGGAGAACCTTAAATAGTAGTTAATTAAAAAAAAGGGGACAAAAACTAAAAATATTGCAAAAAATACATACATAACTTAACACAACTTTACAATACATAAAAAAACTTTTCTCATTTCTTTATTATAATTCTGGTTTATTTTTGGTATCCCCTTATTTTTGTCCGTTCCATTACTACTAAAAAAACTTTCTAGTGCGGTTCCGGTCGATATCGGCCTGCCATTTTCTCTAGTTTATTTCTCATTTTTTGTTTGACAGATCCCGAGGCGAATCGAAACTAAGAAAGATTCGTTCTAAAAGTACAAAAAAAAACATGTTTCTGTCATGTCTACACAAACTTATAGAATTTTAATCTACCCTAGTGCTGGTGGGTCATAAAAGGCCTGTCGCGCACTGGCGGAAATTTCGTTAAGGGCTCAATTCGACCATCCGCCGCACCAGATTGAAGGACCTGATTTTTCTTACCGCAGTGAAGGTGTTAATTGATCGTCATTTCATAAGCCGACTGTCATAGCAGATGTCTCGTTTCTATAAAGGATAAAGTGTATATCGGGATGCGAATTTTCGTCTCAGATTATCACAACAGCGAATAATATCTTTGTATGACGTATATATTACGACGAGGCTAGTAGTGGATATTTTATTGGACAACATGGTCGCAATACGTAGTGTACCCCAATGTGACCAGACCAGTTTCATTTGTAAATCTTTATATAATGCGAAAAGTGTTTGAGAGTTAGGTGGTGGTATTAAATGGGTGATTAAATTTAGTTACTTAATTTCCTCAACAATCCTAGAATCTTCAAAGCTTCTCATGGTATTGGGAACTTCGCCGGATATAAGCAGGGGATAACTAGAAAAAAGTCTATTACAATTACATTAATTCAGCTATTGCAAAAAAGTAATAGAACTTTGAAAAATAATTCTATTATTATCACTATAATATAATATAATTGTCACTTCAACTTTCATATTAAACCCATTTTTATAGCAAGATTAACGAGAGCTTTTCAAATAACGGTCTATATTTTTTTTGTATCTTAAGTGCTGGCATCCTCTCGGCGTAGAGCGACTCTTGACATTTATAAACTCGAACATCATTAAAAGAAAAATTTTAAGAAGTATCTATTTATATTTGGTTTTTCATTATAATTATTCAGATTGCTGAGTATAATGCAATTATTGGACGATATTAATTTTAATGTTAATACAAATACATAAAATTCTTCTCAATCTGACTGGAAGATATATAAATGTTAATAGAAGAGGCGTGCTATTATAATTTAGACAGGTGTTTAAGACTCCACTATATAATGTACTGAAATTATATTTTGTTGTTGCTTATACGTGTTAGAGATCCCTATTATTATATTTGTTAGATAACTATTATATTACTATATTTTTATAACATGCTGAGTTATTTCTAATGATATTAGTAAAAATTTTACATGTGCTTCTTCTGGCTTAATGCTATTCTACAAATTGTCTCAATTTTAATTACAACTTTCCAAGCATGGAAAGAGGACCTCAGGTTCCCAGCAGCCGATGCGGCCATAATAGCGGCACTCCGCCCTCACTTGGAGCGATGGCTGGGTAGACAACAAGGAGTGCTTTCCTATCGTTTGGTGCAGGTGCTACCGTTCACGGCTGCCTTGGAAAATACCTGGCACCAAATCGTTGGCTGTGAGCCGTCGGCCAATTGCCACGAGTGTGGTGCTCCTGTGGACACAGCGCACAACACAGTGGCCGAATGTCCTGCTTGGCGATCTCATCGTCATCTTCTGACGTCGCAGATCGGTGCAGACCTCTCGCTGGGTTTTAGTGGGTATTCTAGTACCACCGGCGAGTCCCACACTCCCGTCTGTCTCACAGGCGGGGTGCGTAAATACATTTCCCAGCGACAAAAAAAAAAACAAAGAATAAAATATAATTGACGGTAGCGGAAGAGAGTGAAAGAACATTGTATTTATAGCACGAGATATAATTTTATAGAATCAGTAAATAATTCATTTAGTCTCCAATACACGTCAGCGCTTGAATGTAATCTCACCTGATGTTAAGTGACGATATAATCTTAGATTGCCCATTAAATTAAAAAAAAAGGTAATTAATCCTCTTGACCGCAAATGTGGCAAATAAAACCGAAACTCTCCGCCGAATTGGACCTAGAGAAATTAGGGAATACAATTTCCTAAATTAGTCTTACCGGGAATTGAACCCAGGACTTCTAATAGCAAAGGATATACTCGCATCATCACGCCAGCGAGATTCATAAATCGTTGATACGATTATCAACATTATATTTTTCATTGAAGGAGGATAATTTCTGTATGTTTTAGCAGATGTTCTGAAAAATGTCTAGCTAGCTTTTTTACTTTCGAACTGAATAAAAATTTGTGTCTTTTTCTCCTATAAATCAAATAGCAAAATATGTCAGTATTTTGTATGATAATTTAAGTTGTCAAAAAATATATTTTGTATACTGTCAAGGATGTCGGGTGTTCTATGAATAGTGTCAGAAAAAAAAATTGGACATAACGTTAAGGTAATTTAAGTAGGAGGCCATTAACTTAGCTCATTCATAGTTTGTAATTATACGACCACCACTGTATCTACATATATAATACGAAATATAATATATTTATTAGATAGAAAGTCGAAAATTTTTTTTCAATAGAAATGTAACGTTTTTGAATCCAATTATAAAGTTAGCTTTTTTGCAACTATATAACTTTACAGCTTATCAAGCTTTACAGGAGGAGGGCTTTTGGTCTTTATATATCTGACTGGGAATTTTCTATATAGCAGAGTCGGGAATATGTTTTTTTGAGATAAGTACCTCTTTTATATTTTTGCTGAATTGAAAATCAGCTGTTGAAGTTAATGAATAAGGAGAAAAGCCATTTCCCTCGTATAATAGGGTCTTTTAGCCATTATAAGACAGCACTTTGGCGTAATGAAGTGCCGTAATTCATTTTGACGCGCCTCCCTAACTAAATGAATACCTTCTGTAATGTCAGAAAGCGATCTTTGCGACCTTTATAGATTTAATCTTTCTAAAGTCATCAATGATTCGGGTTCCAATAAAAATTAAAAGTGAATTATTTATTAAATTTCTACTGAAAATTATCTTATTTAATTATTTTTAAGATATCGATGTGCTTTGTTGGATTAGATTTTTATAATGAATTTTTTTCATCAATTTTTTTCATTCATCTGTATTTATATAAAATAAAATAAACCTTTATTCTACTACCTTAAATGATAATGTTTCAAATAAGTCAAGCTATTACAATAATTTAAAATCATGTCATTTAAAATTACAATAAAATAAGAAAGACAATTATATTAAATTATTACCAATTAATTCTAATGTTATATTTATTATTATTATTATTATTTTCTTTATCTCTCCTAGTTTCCAAATATCCCGGTCCCAACTTACAGTCTTAAAGTACTTAAACTTAAAAGTATGTACATCTCGCATTACAGCCGGTTCCGAAGTGGGTAAAGTGAAAGGCGTGCAATAGAACTGCTATGGCAAATATTTTTTTCATGAAGCTCTTTGGTTCTATAAAAGCTCTATAAAATTTCTATAAAAGCGTACTAATATATGATATGTTAAATATGAAATTATTATTCATTTGAGGTCATTTAAACAGTTTTCATCTTTTTTACCTCATTTTAAATGTTACAATCGTGACAATATCATGTTAGTCTTTGTTTAGTAAAGGGCAAATTATAAATGTTAAACCTAAGAGATTTTATTGGAGCGTTTGTAGTTTTATATTTAAATATTGTCGAATAGTTTTCTAGCTAATGTATAAAAATTATTAATGAAGTTTATTTTCAATTTAAATATGTTATAAGGATATGTAATATTTGTAAAGGTACTAAAAGACGAGTACTTAGACATGATAATGAACTAGAGAGTGGATGTAGGGAACATTTTGTCGTGAATTTAAAGAGAAATCAATAATTTTTCTTGTCTCAGGATAAAAAATTGTTATATAATATTTATAAAAAAGGTTTATGTTTAACGAGTGCAGATGTTAAAGCGTGTATTTTGTTATAAAAGTAGGTAATTAAAGTAATGAACGTGTCGCCGTTGCGGTTTACATAGCGCGGCCAACTTTAAAATGGGACAACATGAATTAACGCACAAACTGGCTACCGCGTCATATTAATAAAGTTACTAGCCAGATATATGTGTTGGCTGACCGCAGCAACTGGCCCTGTCACTGAAGTATGTTACGCTTAAGATACTGTCTTGTTTTTAACATGTAATTAAAGAAAAGTTAATACCTACTTCTTACAATCTCTAGTAGCACCTAATTCGAACAAATTTTTTTTTATTGCTGACGGTTTAGCTCTTTAATGTGATCACACCTGACGGTAGATGATACAGTCTAAGATGCAAACCCGCTAATCTAATAAGAGGCAACCACTGTACCAGCGAGATCGTCAAACATTCATTAACAGATCATAAAGAAACCTTGAAATATTTTCCCTGATTTTAAGGTAAGCAAATATAATTATTAATTAATAAATCGAAAGTAATATTATAAAGAGGTTACGTTTTTTTATGTATGTAAGTACGTATGTATGTATTTGTTACATTAGAAAATTGCATTGATGTAACCTAAGGTGTGAAACAAAAAATTTGTCATGGCGTGCGCTGCGGAAACTATTAATGATAGAACAAAAAAATGTTTTATTAATATCTACATAAAAGTCTGTGGTACCACTTTTTACATTTTGAATGTTAATAAAAGTGCCCACAATAATCAAACCATATTATTCAGACCTCTGTGTTAATCTTTACCTTTTTAGATGTTATTTAATAAAGACTGTTTCAATACCTGTAAAATACTTTTTAAATTACTAATATCAAACCTTCCATTAAAAGATATAACGAATTAAAAATCTCAATCTAAACAAATTAATGTATCCTAAGTCGAACCAGAGTGTCAAACGGTGTAAAGGGAAATTATGAGACAATAAAGTATCCAAATAAATATCTTCTCATACCTATAGAAGAAAGTTTTCCATTTTGAATTTAAGTTCTTATTTTTAACAATTTATAATATTACTAGACCGTCTTAAAAAAATCTTTCAATACCTGTAGATTATTTTTAAATTTGCTAATGTCGGACTTTCTAAGTAAAAGATTTCAATTTAAAAATGTATTAGATGTATAATCGTTGTAAAGTAAATTCTGTATAATGATTAGATTATTAATGCAAGGATGCTAATAATAGCAATTGATAAATGAAATTTGAAGAAAAAATTCTGAGACCGACAGCTAGGACGGTCTATACAAAATTTTTGTTGATATAATCAAGTAAGTTTATTAGTTTTTCGCTATTAGATCAGTTGCTTTGTATGAAAAATAGTAACAAAAAACTCATCAGAATGTAATTTTTTAACAAACAGTTCCTTGGACTTATACTTCACAACCCTCATCAACAGTTTCGGTTTATATCGCAAAAATAACAAAGAGCAAGTAAATATTAATTTGAAATTATAATCCGTACAAGTACATGGAAAATTACAAACAAAGTTAATTAACTTTACGTTGTTTTATTCTGCTTTTAATTTTCACCTGATGCAACTGCATTAAACAAGCATACACCATGCTTGCTTATTTTTAAGTCTCTATTTAAATTACTGTTCATTTTAAATGTGATTATATAATAGCAGTTATATTTATAATTTTATGGTTTCACTACCTCTATCTACAAACGTAAACTGTCTGATATTATATATAGAAAATTAGGAGAATTTTAACATCGTAACTTTAAAATAAACATTTCTATTATTGTATACATGTTGACAATAAAAATTGATACCGTGCTTCTGAACTGTACCGATTTAATTTTTTTTTTATTCTTATAAAGCTGCATTTTCACTGAGCGACGTAGGCTCTCTCAAAAAAATAAATAGGGATAGCTAATATAAACGCATTCATATAGCCCAAGGATTGAATTTTCAATATTTTAGAATGTATTAATATCTACAAAAAAGTCCGCGATGCCATATGTTCAACTACTGTAGTTATGCCACTATAATTACTTTTTTACATTTTAAAAGTTAATAAAGTGCAACAACAGACAGACAATAATGCAGACAATAATTAAACCATTTGTTATATTAATATGTATTCTATCTCATAACTCTGCATTAATCCTTATCCTATTAAAGACCGTTTCAATATCTGTAAAGTTCTTTTTAAATTATTAAAATCGGACATTACATACATTCAAAAGATATAACGAATTAAAAAATGTCAATATAAAGAAAATTGTAGCGACCCTTGTGACAGGGTCTGCGACTGGTGAGTTAGCTTATGTTCTAAGATTACCAATGATACCCACCGATATACCTGTACTATTTCTATTTTTATCAGGCTATAAATTACTGGAGCGATTTAAAAAATTCAATACCTGTATTGTCGGACATTGTACGAAAATGATGTTACGAATTTAAAAAATGAATTATTTAGATGTATACTCGTGTATTATGAATATAAGTGTATATCTAATAATCACAAAGGAAGTCATATAAAAAACCAAGTGATATAGAACTTTAATGTCAACGAAAATAAATCTATAGTCAGACTTCCACTACTTACAGTAGACTTTCGACTGCCAAGAGATGGGTATCTACGCGGGAAACCGCAGGTCATTGCTAGTGCAATATAAAATTCTGGTATTTAAATCACGAAGACAGCTCGTTAATGTCCATAAATTTGAGAAGACATCATTTTCATTTAGTTATATTAAACATAAATTAGATAGACTAAATAAAATGTGGATTTAATATTGTATCGCAATATTTTGACATGATTAAGCTTATTTATTTAGTTTCCAGTTTAGACTCAGTTAAGAGAACTTTGTTCTATTCCTCTCAGGTTTCATTTACTTGGATTTGGTTTGGATAACACCCTTTATCTATTTGATGTACGTATTAAACATGGTTGTTTAAAATAAAGCGAATTCATTTTGCTTTCTTCGTTTTCTTGAATCTATATTTAGGATCATTTAATAAAACAAACCGCTAGGAAACCGCTTTCGCACCATTTCCGCCAACCAATCATTTCAAAATTATTATCAGATTCAAACTTCGTTATTTCCATTATTACTGAAGATGACAATATTATTATTGTCATCTTCAGTAATAAATGTGTAGCATTTTATTGTCATCTAATCTTAAAAGCATCATTATAAAAAAACAAGTTAATTTGAAGATAAAACTTTTTACAATAAAACTATCTAAACCTATTTCGTAGTTTGTTTTATAAGTTAGTGTAATAAACACTCATTGTGTTAACTACTTGCTGCGTCTAACTTCTGTTTCATGAAGTAACTTCATTAAAAGTGTTCTGAAAATAATTTTCTCTTGGAATATTACATTTCCATGTTGCCATTTTAATTAATTAGTAGCGTGTCTCTACTAATATTTTACTAAATTGAGAAGCTATTTATATTTTGCTTGTTACTTAAACTCAAAAAGTATTCAAACAATTTTTCATCAATTGTTAATCTATTATGAGCCACTGTATATACGTATCGGGGAAATAAAGTGTCTATATTTATGTACTTATTATGACTGCCTCATTGGTCTAGTGGTTAGNCGCAGATATTATCTTTCAATTTTACAAGTAAAACAATAAAAAGGTAAAGTCTGTTTTTTTGTCGTATAACATGAGCTTCTGAACGTAACGTTCAAAAGACAACACTGAACAGGGTTTCGAGAAATAAATTTAATTAATGAATAATTTACAAAGGGTAAATTATCATATATTCATATAAGATATTTTCAGTTTTATTCACTTTAATTTAAATATGTATTCGAACTTATAGATGGATATTAACTATTAAAAATATGAACAATATATATGTTTAGAGAAAAGAAGCTTCTTCGTAGAGCCAATTCAATGTTTTACTTATCTATATACGCAATATAATACAAAATTATTTGTAAAGATAATGAATAAACAAGAAAGATGCTCTTTGCCAACAACTACTAGGGAAATACGGTATATATTTTCATTGTTAATGAAACCAATTAACTTATGGAGTATTAATTTGCGAACAAGAAATTTCTATTGTTCTAAGAGATAATTATGTTTCTGGCTAAACATTACTATTGCTTTATAGAGTAATTTTTATTTCTAATATACAAAGATACATAAACAGTTTTGATCTTTCAGGCGCAGTGGTGCGAGCACTTGCTTCGCTAGCAGAGGTCCCAGGATCGATCCCCGGTAGGGTGAACTTAGAAATTACATTTTCTTATTTGTTTGAGTCTGGACTGGGAGGCTTCGGCCGTGGCCAAAACAAAGTGATTGTGTTCCGGTACGATGCTATGTAGAAACCATAAGAGGTATAACGCCTCTTACCAGATTAGCGCGCTTCCTTCTTAGACTGTATCATCACTTATGATCAGGTGGTTACTCATAGAAGAGAGGTTTTTTAGAGCATAGACCCACCACCCTGCTCCACTGCGGATTGGCAGGCATAGTACCCAAGTATACTCTCTATTCCTTCACTATCATAGTCCGATGTGACGGGAATCCGACACGACCGGAGAGAGATATGGTTTAAAGTGCTCCTCAAGGCACTGAGAAAATCTTAATAGAAAACTTGATATTGATTATGAATTCGCCCGACTCGCTACCCTAAGTCAGGACCTCATGTCTGTACCCGAATATGCTAACCACTAGACCAATGCGACAGAGCAGAAGAATATAATATATTATATAAAATATCTCTGTCGGTGTTTGACTGCGATGAACTCCGAAACTACGCAATCTATTCTAAGGGTATTTTTGTTAGACCTAAATTGACTTCGTCATAAGATAGTTTTGCATTTTAAATTATAATAAAAAAAATGCTGCGATTTTTTTAAAGCTCTGACTCGTTTAGTATGAAATCTAATGTTACATAAGCATCAAATAGGTGGTACCTTACTCTTAAGCCGCACAATAATGTATACGACCACAAGGTTGTGTATTATATTCTATTATGTATAAAAACTGTAATACACATGTCATTTAGATATATTAGCAAATTATTAAGGAACTATAAATCCTGAACGGTAGGGCTTTCGAAACAGCATTAAAACTTATTATACCGTGCATTGTTTGAAATTATGAAATGTGCTTTACGAGCTTGCTACGAAATTCTCAACAGAAGCTATGGGACTGACGTGTGTTAATTATGGCACTAAATAGGTGAACTCCTGTAATTCTAATTTGCATATCTAAGGGTGTAATGGATAATATATTTTAGGGTTTTATACTCAGAAAATACATCAATAAAGTAAGTGCGGTTAAAAAAATCAAATGAATTATAGCCGCTATTGGCAGAACGAATATTTATTATTACATCAACTTTATAAAAAGCATCACGTACATTTGTTCCTTTTAGATACAATAATATCTCTTTAATAAATTGCTGTATTGTTTTAGGATAAAGCATTATTAGTATTTGGTATAAGGAGTGCATGATGGACCTATATAAAATGGGCTCATAAGTGTATTTTCTATTCCTTCAAATTAAATTGAAGGAATATTTAGTGAACAGTTAGTTTGTGCGTGTCTGTGATCTTATCTAATAGTAAGTGTGTGTAGTTTAAGGTTAATGTAGTGTAAGGTTAAGTTAAGCTGGAAGCGGGCTAACCTGGAAAATGTAATTTATCCCTTAATAGTCTCTAAACCATGGTACCGCAACGCATTTTTTTATATTAGCAGCGCATCTTTACTGGTAGCTTAGTTGGCAATTGATCCCGGAGGATTTCTCCCATTAGTTTACAAAAATTAAAAAAAAAATAATTTCTCAAATTTACCTTTGAGATGATCCAACCCAGGGACCTCTGCTTGCAAACCGAATACTCACGCCATTACGTCAGCTAGTTATATCTTTAATAATAGAACAAATTCATATATAAATACATAAGTAGATACATTTTTATAGAGAAAGTTGTGGTATAAAAAAATATGTAGTGACTAAAATTGAGAAAGGTATGCTTAGATGGTTTGGGTACGTAGAGAGAATAAATGAAAGGAGACTGACAAAAACGATTTATGAGTCAAGACTGAATGCGAAAGTTGGAAGGGGAAGACCAAGACGAACGTTCCTGGACCAAATCCAAGACATTTTAAATAAAGGCTACGTCAAGAGTGCTCTAAACCGACAAACTTGTATGAAAGGTTTAATGAGAATGAAAGAAGTGAAGGAGATATGCAAGTGGCAAGTGGAAGGACTTGGTCTCTGCATACCCCTATGGGAATGAGGCGTGATACTATGTATGTTTGTAAATAGATACAAACAGTCAAGCACGTATATTTCATTTTTATAAATAGATTTAAAGGTGCCTACGCAGGATGTATACACACAAAACGAGAATACTGTCATTGAAAGTTTCTAAGTTGTTTATGGTGCACGCGTTCTAACAAAAGATAATAATCAGCGAATTCGCTGCATACGGTGTTCGATTGGATTCCAACTCGAAGTTGGACTGTCCAACTGCACAATGCTTCGTGGAAACTACGCTATAGTTGCTACTTTGTGCTTTCAAGTGATTTTATATATGTTCTAATATTAGAAATAATATTTAGACATTTTGTACTATGACATTATATTTCAATGCAATGAGGTTGTTGTGAGCCTTTTGTAAGGAATTTTATCTTTATTTATCGCTGATGGATTATTAGCTCTTGACTGTGGTAAGTGATGTTAAAAGAAAGTTGATTGAAAAATAATATTATAAGTTGCAACATTAATTAGGCGATAGAATCGCGTGGGAGAAAACGATGTGATCTAATTTGAATTTAAATATAATAAACAAATATGATATTGTAATGATGATGGTGGAAAATAATACCCGACTGAGTTTGTTGTGGGCTCTTCTCAGAACAAGGCGCGAAGGAACTCTCGGTGACTTTAGATTTTAAGTCGTTCTTTATTACCATGATCAGTCGTACATTAGAAGTGGTATGAAGAAAAAATATATATATATTTGACGATTCAAAAGTGCTATAATAAGCCTACTTCAATAATGATATTTTGAGTTTGAGTTTGATGATGGGAGTGCATTAATCTGGTAAGAGACACTTTACTTATTATGGTTTCTACACAGCATCATACCGGAACACAAATGGCTTTGCTTGGCGTAACGTCTTTGCTGGTAGGGTGGTAACCAGCCATGGCCGAAGCGTCCCATCAATCCAGACTCAGACAAGTTAGAAAATCGAATCCGGGAGAGAGTACTCGCACCCTTACGTCAGCGAAGCCGTCTCATGTATAAGTGAGAACTTGTTCTATCTGGTTGATTATCAGATATCGTCTTAAGGACAAATTTTTATAACCCGTTTCACTATTTTTCATATCACAATATAATCAATTAGAAATCTGAAGACAAACACTTAAGAATAAATTACGTCGTTGCTTCAATCGATGTACGTCCACTACTGGACATAGTTCTAATTACTAAAGTAATAGCATAGTTCTTTATAATTCTTATGTGCGTATGTATGTCCCTTAACTCCTTCTAAACGGGTGTACTATTTTTGTGTATCTTCAGGTAAAGGTAAGAGGTAAGTAACAGCCCATGAATGTCCCACTGCTGGGCACAAGCCTCCTCACTCATACGAGAGAGGGTTTTTGGAGCATAGACCCACTACGCTGCTCCACTGCGGATTGGCAGGCATAGTACTCAAGTGTATTCTCTCTTCCTTCACTCTCATAGTTGGACGTGACGGCAATCCGACATGACCGGAGAGAGATCGGGCGCAGGACCTTCGGCTTAACGTGCTCTCCGAAGCACGGGGGTGGATCACACCGCCAACTTTTTTCCAATTTCGGGGAAATGTTGAGAAAATCTTAATTGAAAACTCAATATCGATTTTGAATTGGCCCGACCTGGGACTCGAACCCAGGACCTCATGTCTGTAGTCGAATATGCTAACCACTAGGCCAATGAGGCAGGCAGTATCTTCAGGTGGATTTGATAAATAATGAATTTACTAATATCTCCACTGGAGCATGAACTACTTTATATTACTTGTAGTTTTTATTTACTAATATGTGAATTTTATTAAAGTGCAATAAAGAGTATTAAAAAATAACGGGTGTGACACCGCCGGAAACAGCTAGTATAATTATACATTACTTATTATGTTGAAAAAATATAT
This sequence comes from Elymnias hypermnestra, assembly GCA_015832385.1. Taxonomy (NCBI): domain Eukaryota; kingdom Metazoa; phylum Arthropoda; class Insecta; order Lepidoptera; family Nymphalidae; genus Elymnias; species Elymnias hypermnestra. The sequence goes on from JACTOM010000012.1 coordinate 2,485,948, forward strand.
TTTGCTCAAAAAATTATGTATGTGTTCTTAAATTAACGCGATTCGACGCGAATAATAATCATGTGTATGATTTATTTTATTAGATCATAGATATATTTTCGAACATTAATTAAAACTGTTAAGTAAAATACTTCCATGAATTGAATAGAAATACGCTTCGTTGTTAAAGATCTGAATTGACATATCCGAAACAACCGTTTTTAACTGCCGTGTGATTTTACACGATATTAATTAAAATAAATTTCGGGTGAGCTTCTTGGACCTTGAAATCATTTAAGGCAATTTGTAAAATTTGCAGTTTGCTGTAAAATATCGTTAGGCGCAAAACATTGTAATTAAATTTAAATCTTTCGATTCTTATTATTAATTCATATTTTCCTATTCTAGGTACTGATATATCCTTAATCACTCCATTAAAAACTCTTTACTTCTATGTTAGGAATTCACTATTTACAAATCAGTTTACACATGGATAAAGAAAGTGAGAAAAATGTAGGTTAGTGGGGATTTATATTAGTGAATGTTGTGGAGTAAGCTTATAATGCACATCCAAATGGAGTATAAGACCCTTAGCCCGACCTTTTAGGCTGTTACTTCTGCTTATGAGATTGTTTATATAAAACGAAAAGCTTGTACCCTGGATAATGGCACCGCAAACTTCTCTATATGCAACGGGAATGTAAGTAAAATGATATAAGACTTACACCCTTCAAGTATTCGGGTAAATATATTTTTTATAAAAAGCTCTTATGTTGTAAAATTTTGTCTAATCTATGCAGTTTGATCTCATTTCTCGTTATGCCAGTTTCTTATGTTACTTCTAAGGTTGGTTGGGATTTCTAGAAGATTACTCATGGTAAAAAGTAAGTGATTTTATTCCTTTCAGTACAAGACGCATTGAAACCGACGTGAGATAGCTATATGGGATATATAGTTAGTGCTTTTGTGAGTTGAATCATCACTTACCTCTTATTAAGATGATAGGTAAATTCTAAATAGAATAAGAGGTTTATTGGTTCGGTAGACAGCATAGTGATTTAGTTTATAGCCACTTAAATACTAGCTGGGTCACGCGATTGAATCCTGGACTTTTTTGCACCCTTTGTAAAATATTAAATAATAACAGTAAAGAATAATTTTTATGTAGGCTCCAGATTTTTAAACCACTATTATATATTAAACATTATTTTATACTTTTTAGTATTAAGGCCATTTTTTCGAGTAAAACTATTTATTTTAGTTTTAATGTTCCATTAAATTACAAAGCGTATACTATTATACATAGAATATGGATGAAGGCTATAACACTGCAAGAGGTAGAATCCTGAAGAATCTGGTCAATATAAGACGACAACTATTTTTAATATTGTATTGGAAGTGCTTCATCGGGTCCAAAGCACAAAGTGCGGCTAAATGGCTGGGTGTCCTTATTGAGGTAAAGCAATAATGTACACCGAAACAGCTTTCGATACTTTATCAAGCGCTATTTCGATCGTGCATGGAGTACTGCAGCCACCTTTGGGGCGACTGGGCCAAGTATCAGCGTAATGCTTCGGATTCGGTGGATCGCCGTGCTCGGAGAATCATAGACGACATAAAACTAGATCGAGACATGACGCATCGACGTAGCGTTGCCTGTCTGTCGGTATTCTACGGAATATATTTCGGAAAGTATATAGTAACCAATTATATAAACTTAGTCCGCCGTCGCCCTATTGCTACAGAACATTTAGATAGAAACATAGAAATGATTGGCATCCGTTCGTGGTGGACATTCCACGAGTCCACTCTAAGCTTCTCTAATCCCCACCGCAAAGGAGTGGAATGGTTTACTAGCTTCCGTATTCCCAGTCTCCATGAACCCAGGTATGTTAAAGCCAGGCTGAATAGGCACCTCCTAGGCAAGCGCCACCTTAGGCTGCGTCAACACTCACCATCAGGTGTGACAATAGCCAAACGCATGCTTATTGTTCTTTAAAAAAAAGTATTGTCATCGTTTCTTGATAAGTGAATTTCAAATAAAACCTACGTATTGAAGTTTACGGATTCCGTTACATTCATACATCACATTGGCGAAGCTATTAAAAGTGTGTGTGATGAATATCTGTGTGCCCGATTATAATTTTAAAGTACATCTTTGAGCTTTTTGGTAAATGAAAACTTTTGTGTATTTTTGGCCTCCCAATCCGCAACAGAGCAACAATTTTCATTCCGGATACACCCATGGCCAATTAATAAAACATAAGCGCAATACGTGTATATGTGAAACAAAGGTAATTTTAGTTGTGCTAAGTTTGTCTTTGCCCTGTTATTCACTGCGAGTCCAATGTTAGGCGACTGTTTCTGTTCTACTTTGGTATAGTTTTGTCTATTTCAGAAGTTTGATCTAATGAAGTTATGTAATCCAGCCCGTATTACCGGTTGTGAATTTATGTGTTCCTTCTGGTATAACGGTACAACTTATAATGAATTGAGCACTAAACAGGTGTGTTTCTGTTTCCAAAGTTTGTCGTTATTGCTCTCGAGTTGCCTAAAGTAACTTGCAGTGTCAACTAGGATTGGAAACTTTACCACAATATCGTAAGCTTAATAAGATAGCAGCTTATATTTAGTTTAGTACTCTGACCGCTACAATCGTCATTGATATTGTAAAGTAACTTGGTAAGTCGTAAAAAAACAGTTGATTCTTCCTTCTGGTATTATTAGCACGATTTTTTAAATATTTCCACAAGATCTATACATCCGTTCGTCCATAAAATGTCTTGTGCAAGATTAGCCCTTTCTACAAATATTCATACTTTTTATGAATGTTTATCACCTTTTGTTGTGTATTTTAAGCGCTATTATTAAATGCATAAGAAGAAATGTGATTGCATATCATAAAGTTTTCAATTATTTTTTTTTTATTGTTGACAAGTAAGTGATTTAAGGTAATTTCACCAGTTTGTAAGTAACTGGTGATATAGTCTAAGATAGAGGCGCGATAATCTTGTAAGGGATAATTTACATACGTTAATGCATGCATGCATCGTAACAAATTTTGGCACGCCTTTGCTTGTAGTGAAAAGTAAATTGCTATGGTCTCCCACCATGCCAGACTCAGACAGCTTAGAGAATGCAATTACCTGTATTTGCTCTGTAGGGAGAACGGACCAATGTCCAATATCCATGTTCCGGTCCATCCAGTTACCGTTGAGAACTCAATTGTAGACGAGTATACATACCTGGGGCATATAGTCCATTTAGCTAAGTCCAATTACGAGAAAGAGATCAACCGCCGGATCGAACTCGGATGGGGTAGCGTTCAGAAAGCTACGTAAGATCTTTTTGTCCAATATTCCTCAGTGTCAGAAGACCACAGCCTTCGAACAGAGCGTGTTGCCAGTGATTACCTACGGATCGGAAAAGTGGTCTCTGACTATGGATCTCATTCGAAAGCTCAAAGTCACACAGCGTGCGATGGAGAGGGCTATGTCTGGAGTTTCTCCTCGTTAACAAGTTAGAAATGGGGAGATCCGCAGAAGATCCAAAGTCACCGACATAGTCCTACAAATAACTGGGCAATACTAAATGGCAATGGGTGGGGCACATAGTCCAACGAACCGATGGTCGTTGGGTCCCGAAGGTGCTGGAATAGCGATTCTGCACCGGACGCAGTGTAGGCAGAACCCCCACAAGGTGGACCGACGATATAAGGTGGGTCGCCGGTAGCCGCTAGGATAAACGGCACAAGATCGGGCACGATGAGTATCATTAGGTGAGACCTTTGGTCAGTAGTGGACGTTCATCGGTTGAAGAATGAAATGAATGAATGCGCTGTCGGGAATCAAATGCAGCAATTTTTCTAGTTAAGCAAATTTTCACTCCAATACGGCTTCATGACTGTCTAAAGTATTATATTTTTTCTAAAGGAAAATTCACGAACACTATTCCAGTCATGATACTGATTCAAAAGCACCTGTCTTTATCAGTATAAGTTGAAGGTCTTTCCTGCAAGCAGCATATTATAAATTCAGTAGCGGTAGTATACGCCGGGATTCTGTCTTGATTAGATTCAAACTTCTAAAGACGAAACTACTGTGACCCAGATTCTAATATTGTTTTCAGCTCAGGTTGGCATACTAATTTTAAAATTGATATAATGCAATAATAATTTAAACAAGTCATAATGAAAAATGAAACCAATTCCTACGCCATCTATCAACTTCTTAAACTCATTAAATAAAAAGAAAACTAAGTGAAAATTCAATAAAATAAATTTTGTTAACAGCAAAATTGGGTCTAGATATAATTTTTATGATACACATGGGAAAGTAATTAAATTTATTGGAAGAAATACGCCCTAAATACGGGTTTTAACTAGTTTTAAAATAGGTGTTTTTTATCTAAGGAATGGTTTTAAATACTAATATGTACTAGCATAGCTTTAATTACGTATATCATAGATATTTCAAACAGAAAAGTTACTACTATGATATATGAGTATATATACAAGTATATATCGTTCCTTTCGTTAAATAATCTAACAATCCAAAATTTTGGTCAAGGACACAAAACAATCTAAAAAAGTGTATATTCTCGTATCAAAGATTTAAATCGGCAAAAATAGTCATTGTTGCACCAAAAATTACACGTTTTGGTGAATTTTCAAATGTTGATATTCTGTAAAATTAGTTGTTCTTTTATTGTTTCACTAAACTTCCTTAGAATCCACTAATAGTTTTTTTGTGCAGATATCGGTAAAAATGTCGCATCATAAAATTCTAAGTAATTGTTGAATTTGTACGTATTAATTTTTACACAGCTCTCCTATAAAGGCAGCTTTTTTATTGCTCACAGGTTAGCCCTTGACTCTGATCACACTTAATGGCAAGTGATGGTACTATCTAAAATGGAAGCGCGCTAATCTGATAAAAAGAAATTAATCCCTTATGGTTTCTACATAGCAGCCCGAGCCTTTTTGTGTAACGTCAGTATTCTTCCAAAGCAGGTTTTATATTAATGCAAGGACATTAATTATTTATTTATAAAGGCTTATCAATTAGAACTTCTTAATGTAAAATACTCTATCTATTTTTTGTATGTGTCTAAATTAAAGGCATGCACTAAATTGAAATAAAAAGTAAAGTAAACCTACGCATCTAACTAACACTATAATAATTATTTATTAGTTATTTATAGTTTGCTCCAAATATATTATGTTTAAATTAAACTAAAATATGTGATAATATTCTAAACGAGCAATTCTATTTTAGACAGAAGGGAAGGGCTGTCTTTAAGGTTGTTTATTAGCTTGTACACGAAAAATGTAACTTATTAAAGGGATTGTAACTCTCTTTGGTCTGGTGACTATCTTCGCATTTCCAAGAACACACTGCTTAAAATTCACCCGCAATATAGAGCAGTGTACACTGGGACAGACGTCCGCAAACAAAACGGTTGACGGCTCCCAAGCGACTGCACTTGTCGGCTAACCAGAGCAAATGCCTTTCCGTAGATGGTGCATGCTTTCCGGTTTCGGTCAAATCTAGAGCGTGATTATGAGCCGTGATCGAATATTACTGCCTGGAGTTTCGTTAAAATTTTGCAAATAAATCACGTCATTTTATCACGGTTACATTAATTTCACCTGTATGTATGTAATGGAATCTCGCAACTTGATTTTTGATCACTTTAAAACGGTGGAAATTCTATAAACATATTTTTATTAAGAAACACCTATAGCGAAGTGTAACACCGAATCGTGCCGTGGCGAAGCGTCACCACTTCCTCTTTGTTTTTTGGAATGCTCCAATTGAAATATCATAAGGTAAAATAATACTGTAATGATGATGGAAAAAAGCCACAAAAAAACCTGCTCAGTTACTAGTAATAAAATTGCCTCATTGATCTAGTCCCAGGTGCCAGGCCAATTCAGAATGGACATTGAGTTTTCTATTAAGATTTTCTCAATATTATCCCGAAGTTGGGAAGTTGGCGGTGTGATCCACCCCCGTGCCTCGGAGACTACGTTAAGCCATCTGTCCTGCGCGACTATGAGAGTGAAGGAATAGGAAGTACACTTGTGTACTGTATGCCAGCCAACCCGCAGTGTTGCAGCGTGGTGGGTCTATGCTCTAATAACCCTCTCTACTATGAGTGAGGAGGCCTGTGCCCAGCAGTGGGATGTTAATGGGCTGCTACTTACCTTTACCTACTGAGTTTGTTGTGAATTTTTCTCAGGACAGGGCGCGAAGAAACCCTCGTAACTTTAGATTTTAAGTCGTTCTTTGGTACCATCATCAGTTGTACGTTAGAATTAGGGTGTGAGAAATAATATATCTTTGACGTTCTGGAAAGGCCTACTTGAATAAAGATATTTTGAATTTGAATAAAAATACATTACGTTGAATAAGGAACAATAAAAATATGTAACTAGAAATATGAAAAATAATTTTATAGGATTCTTACCTAAATAAAGAGCGAAATTTAACAAGTCAGGTAGCTGAAAAGGTTTTGTCGCAATAATATAATAAGCCTGTTTTGTGTATCCATTTTATTCCCCATAGATGAGCTTGGGTCGGCGTGTGTTTCATTTTCACTGTACCCCTATTATGATTTGCGACTTACCCCATTCGCTCCGGGTTACATCAGCTCTAACTTCCCTTGATAATATGAGGGTAAAATGAAAACATTATATTATGTTATCCAGTTTTACATTGCATGAGATAAGATATAAAATACAAAAATATATCTTTCTCTGTCCGCTGTGGAATTTGAAGCTGTCCTATGGGGTTCTAACACACCAAACCGGTTTTATTGTAAAATAACAGTAAAATGACGTTAGTTTCAGGATATACATAAATGTAAACGATAATTGAAATCACTTCCCGCGGGGAATATAGACGTAGATTGCGCTTAGGACATAAACACTTACCATCAAGTCTAATTAAAATCGTTATACGTACAATGTGTATGGATGTGTGTGTTTGATACGGCAATCAGTTTTAAATTTGCCTCTACATTTTTTTAAGATCTATGTCAAAGTATTAAAGACCCCTCGGAAATTCTCGTCGCTGTAGACTTTTATTAAATTTTATAAAAATGTCGTACGTTATTTCTTATTATATCAACTATATGCAAGTTATTCAGAGCCTCATTCAGCAGAAAAAGTCCTTTAAACAAGTTTACATAATATATTACATTATTTAGCGATTGAGCTGTATAATTATTGCATTCCAAAGCCTTAGTCATTACATATTAGTATTTGAATGATCGAATAGAAAAATACTTTAATAAGATTGAGAATTTGACCAAAATATATGTTCATATATAGGGAAGTGAACTAATGGTTTCCAGATGTGCTCATTTTCTTCCTCGTGATTCACCATCAATACATTTAATAACTAGAGAAACGGGTGCAAAACAATTTTCAAACCATTTTATTATTCCAGTAATAATACCCGAGACTAACTGGGCTTAAGGTTCATTCTAAAGCAAGTAAGTACATAAATACCTTAATTGACTACGCGACAGTTAGTATTCACAGGATTTATTTGTACTTTATAGGTTATTAGTATGAACTTTTATACCAACAAATTTTTTTAAGTCAATTTCTACATAAAACTGCATTAACATCAGAGTGTTATCGGTAGTGTGGGACTCGCTGGTATGCCAGAATACCCACTAAAACCCAGCGATACCCTCCGCAGGCTTTACTGGAGCACCAGAGGAGCGGTAGACGCAATCTACCCTGGCACTTCGGAAGATTCCTCTGTTATACTTAAGACGGAGGAAGGAGAAGGGCAAATCGATGCCAACCTCCTGCGCCGAAGTAAAGGATAGTCCACAGCGTTCTTCCTGTGCCTCCTTCAGCGAAATAACACTTTCACAGAAGGAGGACACTGCCCTCCACTCCCTATCACCGGTGAACATTTTCGTTTGTTTCCTCCGACGAACAACGTCAACAGGGTCCCCACGCCGGGCATCCTGCTGAGGCCCTGCTCCTCTGGACTTCATCGGCTTCAGTTGACACCCTTTTGGTCCTTGTAGCTATCCTGCACTGATAGGCAACTGCTAGAACCTCCGCTCGCAGCTCCTACGGAGGGTTACCCACCAGGAGAGTTGCCGCCGTCCAAGAAACTGGACGGCACCCTAGTATTACCCTAATCGCTATAACTCTTTGAGCCCTGCGTAGAAGAGTTTTATTTTCGGTGGTTAGAGAGCCAGCCCACACCGCCTAAGATTCACCTGCTGGTTAAGTAAATCCCATAACGTGTAAAACCACTGCAACTGTCCTATTCTACGAGTATAACACACCCTGACTGACTATATCGGTAATAAACAATGAAAATTAATCGACTTTTATCATTTATAAGTAGATCAAACTTGGCAGCTATTTCCCTGTCTTCAGTGATTTTATAAAACGTTTAAAAATTGTCAAGTCTTTAAACGAAAATCGATGTCTCCGATGGGAATTCAATTAAGTCCCTTGATTCTTTGACTTTTTAAGCGATAAAAAGCGATTGGATATCGACTCTATGATATTATTACAATTGAAAAAGTGGGCCAAGCTCAAGTCGAATTCAATTTTGATATTTGCAGTTTTATTGAATTTATCAGATCTTTACTGATATAAAATCCTCACATTATACTATTTTTTATTAGTTCTTTGAACTAAATTCCCCGTATTCAAAACAATCATTGGAAGTTATAGAAAACTCGACGATTAAAAAGATGCTTTTAATTGTATTTTTATCACTATGCTACTGGAAGAGTCAGTTGTTAGTATTTTAAAAAATATCACCTCGTTAAAATGTTGTTTTTTTTATCTGGAATAAATAATAATTTATTTATTTCAGATGTAAATCCATAAGTGTGTTAGAGTGTTAGTAACAAATAATTATCTTAAATACTATGTTAGTGTGGTTAGTTTATCGCGGTATCTATTCAGTGTTTCATAATTGCAGCCCAATTATGAATCAGTTTTATAAACAATCGCCTGTAGGATGCTGTTACCACTATTTAAGAAACAAAAAAAATATTTTCATCATTTTGCAAGAAAGCAGGTGTTATTTGTATCGATTTTTCGAAGTGAAACTTCTTTAGGCACATGAGGGTAAAATGTTTACGGATGTAACGCGTGATTAGAGTGACGAAGAATTGCAGCGTTTTTATGCTGATTCGTTTGAAGGTTAGGTCATTTTAATATTTACAAATAACATATGGCATTTTAAGATGCCACTCATCATTTCACAATTTAATATACTATTTTTCATAAAATACATACATACGTAAATAAATATTAAATACAAAAATAAAATTTCATTGATTTGAAATTCTAACATTGACGAAAACTAGTGCCACTTTTATTTACAATTCGTCATTTGAGACTTCAATAAACTATTTGTATTAATTTTCGACACTTTTAATTCCTAACATATCTTCCTTTTTTCCCCTCTAATCTCTGAAATCTAAAGTTTTACATTTGTATAAATATATAAAAGCCCTAAAAATTATTTTGCCAAAGAACTTTCACTTCGGACGCACGCACTTTTATATTTTTAAGAGATAATTTTTTGAACATATTGTATACCTAAAAGTCTAATATTAAACTTTAATGTAAATGGAGCAGAAAGAATTGTTTTTTGTAATTTGCGAAGTAATTTCCTCTAGTATTTCGATTTGCAATTAGTACATAGATCGTTCTTGCTCTCGCAGCCTCAATTTTCCTTTGTTCAAAGGTCGGGCGTAAAGATGCCGCACTGGGACCGATAGGGTTATACCCTAAATGTCGTTAGGTGTCAATGGGGACAATTGCCTCTTGATTTAGAGAGTTGCGCTAGTGGCAACAATAAGGCCTTTATTATGAAGAGCAGAACAATCTTCTATACTGTTTTTGATAATCTAAATTAACATATTAGTAGATTTTATTATAATTCACCCATATTATTATTTAAAGGAGAAATCGCAAGCCATACCATTTTACTGCAAAAAAATAAAAATATTGGTGTTACTGATACAGCATACAAAATTATAAAATCATACTTGACCAATAGATAAAATATGATATATTGAAGAAAAACCGGAAAATATTAATTATGGAATTCCACAAAGTTCCATGCCTTTCTTGTTTAATTTGCATAAATAATATTAGTAAAATTAGTGAAAGGGAATTGCATGCAGCGGAGATGCGAATGTTGAGATAGATGTGTGGAGTGACAAGATTAGGAATGAGAATATTAGAGGAAGTATGAAAGTAGCGCCGGTGACAGAGAAGTTAAGGAGTGAAAGGTTATCCTGATATGGACATGTCATAAGAAGGGAGGATAGCCATGTATGCAAGAGGGCCCTAAATGGGATGGCAAGGAGCAGGGCCGCGAGAGGGCGACCAAAAAAAGTGTGGATGAACTGTGTGAAAGAGTATATGTGTGTAAGGAATGACAGCTGATAGAGTTATGTGGCGAAAGGAAACATACTGCGCCGACCCCACCTAGTGGGTTAGGGGCAAGGAAATGATAAATTAATAGTAAAATTTAATTATAACAACATTGTTGGGGAGGGATTAATTACAAACAAATTCCTCCAGGATCACGTGGACTGTATTTTCTTGTTCTTCTGAATTCACGCTTATGTTCTTGTTCACTTGTTCAGTGCTCCGTTCGAGCGTATAAGGCGAATTGATTCTATACAAATAAAAACGAGCTTATATCTAATTTTGCCATCTGGCGCGCACATGCGGTCGCGCCGAGTAGCAACAGGGCCACAGCGGGTGCTCAGGTAGTCGCGGGACGGGCGGGGTTCGGCGGTCGACCAATCAAATTCAGTCGACGCCGACGGCACGCTCGATCCAATGCTCCCGTCCGCAACATTCTCCCCTCAGCGTAGCCCTGCGCAGCTTTTTCCCAGCATCGGCAGGACGGCGAGCTTCTATAATAGTACGTCGAGGTTTTTTCGGGTTCGTGCAGTGTTTCATGTTCTGTCAAGTACTACATCATAGGGTTCAGTTCTTAACAGTGTTTGTATTTCTTTTTCTTGACAGCTTCTTGTCACTGTAGCACAGATCTCTCTTGTAAGGTTCATAGAGCTGGGCTCCCCTCGTATCGAAATGGCATTTACGCCACAGTCGCTCGATTTCTTTTAGGAGCTTACAACTGCCATCGATAATTTCAGTACATATATGTTCATCACGCGTTTTATTCAGGTATGACGCATTCCGCAAAGCTTCTCTTATCGTTTTCAAGCTAGGTATAAAGAGTCTGGAGGCAATGGATAGTAGCATCATAATCACACTATAAACCTTTTTCTTAGCTGGTTTTCGTGTTACGGTATCAGTTTTTATGTGCACGTTCACATTATTGAGTTGGTCTATGGCGTCTTGTTTTATTTTCTCAACCTTATTGCTTTGCAAGCTTGTATTCAATGCTCCACCAGTAATTTCCGAATCATCAACATGGTTACTGGTTGGTTCTATTGTAATGTGTAGAACATGATCCTCTTCTACATCTACTTCTGACTGGCCGTGACATTCAACTTCAGAGTTTGAATTTGATGCTGCGCTCTCCTGATCCCGCTGATGCAACAAATAGTGATGGGAGTGTGCACAGCCACCAATGCCGCAGCGCTTGGCTTTACACACCAAGCGCCGATGGTTCTTAGCTAGGCACTTGACACAAATCTTTTTCGTTTTAGCCCATTCCCATCGAGCGCTTACTGTCATGTCTTTTATGTTCTTCCATTGTGGCGGGTTATGATTGCCACCACAACACTGACACTGCTCTGTGACGGCAGCTGTGTAGACGTCGGCTCTTCTATGCCTCTTTGCTCTCACAGGAAGTCCTGACGCGCTTACATTTGATTCTTTCCATGATGATATCATTGATTTTGTAGGCTTTGAATAGGTAAACTCTAAGCCTATTTTCGCCTCGTGGTTCAAAAATCGAGATAATACGACTACATGTGGTTCTCCGGGCATTCTGTTCTCAGAAGCGTATTTTGCGAAACATCTACGCATATCGGGAGGCAGCTTCTCTACAATATCTCGTGTGAGCATGCGGTTTTGCAAACATCCATCAAGGCCCTCCACGTTAGTTATTGTAGCGACAATGTTCCTGACCTTCACTGCGAAGATATTTAATTCTGTAGTCGTAGATCCGAGTCGTGGCAACCGCTTTATCTCTTCCAAGGCCTTGTCTATTAGAGCTTCTGGACGAGCGAAATTTTGTTCCAATGCTTCCATTATTTCTGATGGATCACAAGCTGTATAAAGAAGCGAGGCAACAGCGTCTCGAGCTTCTCCCTTCAGTGCGTTACGAAGGCGTTGCAAATTCTCGATCGGTGAGAACTTATATAATCGCGCGAATCTTGCACAGATGCTATGAATGGCATCCATTCGTTTTCAGAGCTACTGAAAGTAGGTAGCTCCGTTGAAGATCGTGGTGGAGGGCGGTATCGATTCATCTTTTCTAGACATTCCACTAGAGCTTCGACGCTACGGTTCCGTGAGCGATTCGGCGTCGGCGGTTGATCGTGTTGAGTTTTGGGACGGCCACTTTCGCGATAATTGCCACGTGTAGTATACACGTGGTTATTATCATGTCTCACTATATTTTCTACGTGACCGCTTCTATTTACGAGGACGGTTTTAGATGGCTGCTCTTGTCGTGCATTTTCGTGCATGTCAACAAGCTTCGAGTGCGAAGACTCCCCTCGTGTGCGATCGGCATAGCAAAACCAATCTTCAGATCGATCATCGTGAAAGACACGCTCGGGCTCTTGTAGGTTTCCTTGATCATCGTCGCGTATGGAAGCTATATCCAATTCCAGCTTCTTTTGCACCATGTCTGCTTCAAGTTGTAATTGTCGCATCTTAATAGCGGTAAGTCGTTCAGCCGCTTCGTATTCGGCTTGTTTGATGCGAGCAGCCGTACTTGTTGTAGATCGTTGTGATCGGTTCGATCGCATTGGTGACGGAGCTCGAAACGAGTGCTCTTCGAGCCCGACCACAGGTTGACGAATTACGCCGGTACTCGTAGTCGGTGTTGGCTCGGTGAAACCGAGGTGAACCGATTGAGCAGGGTTCGTCGCTCGTGGGCTCGGCTCTTGCGGCATGATATGCTCCTCGTGTTCATTATCCATTTGCGAGTTCTGGCTTCGAGTTCGGAACATTTCAATGTTCGGACAGCGTCGAAAAGCTTCGCTTCTTGAGACTTCAAAAACTTCGGCTCTTGAGGTTTCTAAACTTCGGTTCTTGAGACTTCAAAAACTTCGGCTCTTGAGGCTTCTTATCTTCGATTTTTCCAGGCTTCAGGGATCCGGCTCGAAGGACCAGAAATGTTTGGGAGGGATTTAATACAAACAAATTCCTCCAGGATCACGTGGACTGTATTTTCTTGTAGTTCTGAATTCACGCTTATGTTCTTGTTCACTTGTTCAGTGCTCCGTTCGAGCGTATAAGGCGAATTGATTCTATACAAATAAAAACGAGCTTATATCTAATTTTGCCATCTGGCGCGCACATGCGGTCGCGCCGAGTAGCAACAGGGCCACAGCGGGTGCTCAGGTAGTCGCGGGACGGGCGGGGGTCGGCGGT